>CAWUFW010002685.1:1800000-2093848 GCA_963921515.1 Calotriton arnoldi | reverse complement strand
CGGAGGATTGCACGGGTCCAGCTGAAGCTGTCGCCTCCTCGCAGGAGGGGCGGAACACGGACCCTGACCCCCCACATGCTCAGGATCCTGGCGGTGGTCTTTCCAGACCTGGATGGGCAGCTGAAGGCCAGAGAGCAGCAAGGAGGGGGTGAGTCAAAGACTGCACTGTGTACTCTGTCTAACATGTTATGTGCCCTCCTCGGGCCAGGTTGAACTGCCACAGTACAGCAGTCATGTTGTCCAGGAGCCATGTCCCTCTATTGTGCACTGCCCACTCCTCATCTGATACCCAGGTGTGGCCCTTACATGCAGGGAATTCTGTCACTTAGGACTGTGTCCTTGCAGTTTGCTTGACTCAAGGTGGGAGACAGCATCTGTTTCCCTGACTCTGTGGTGGGCATCATGGGTGGGTCCATTGCTTACACAATGCCTGTATTCTGACATGTATTCAGCGTGTTACTTTGATCTGTGGTCCAATTGCTGAGCTGATCCACCACATGTGGCTGGGGTACCTGGCACACACCCATGCTGCGGGTGGGAACAATGTTTGGGCCCCAGGAGTATGTATATGACGTGTGTCACACATACTTAGCCAGCTGCCTACAGTCCAGGGCTCATCCCTCATTCATGTGGGGCTGGACAGTCATGCCTACTCCAGGCCATACAATACACTCTGTACTCCCACTCCCGTGTATCAGAGGACACATTGTGCACAGTGATTTGACCCCTCAGGTGTCTGCCTCTGTGTCAGTGTGCTGTGGATTAGTCGCCAGGACTGCTGTGGAGTTTCTTGGTAGGGGCTCAGCATGCCACTGGAGATGTGACCATAGGAGACGATACTTGTGTGACACATAGGTGTCTGATCAGCTGCCCATGCAGACTGGGGCATGTAAATGTGAAGTTCAGGCAGCTGTTCCCCATGCACAGCAGAGTGTGAGGGGCTCAGGTTCAGAGGGTAGTGTCACAGGTCTCCCATATGTCCAATAGGTATGACCTGGACAGATGAGGGTTAAGAGGATGTGTTGTGGGGGATGTACATGTGCACTTGTGCAGCTCCAGGACTTGCATTCCCCATGACCTACTATTGTGACACAGTGCAGAGTGTTGTTGTCTGGCTGCAAAGTCATACATCACTGAGACAGTGATGTATGACTTTGCAGTCATGCCTCCGCCATGGCATGTGTCTACTGATTGGTGATCCTGCAGGGGAGTGACATGTGCTACATGCACACCATAGTGGCGCTGGCTATCAGGACATGGGTGCATCATGGTGTCTGTCGCTGGTATGCATCACATGCATTTCCTATTTGACTCTGGGCATCCCTTACATCCGTAAACCTGTACTGACTCAGTGGCAAGAGCTGTGATGTGTCCACACCGTGTCCTCTGCACTGTCCAACTACTGTGTACTTGGTGCATGTGTCAACACTGGGGTGTTGCAATCCAACAGACACCAGACAGATGGGTGCAAGGCCATGTGGGATGTGAGTGCCATGCTTGGCATCAGACTGACAATTGACTTCTCCTGTTCAATTAGGGCACTTTTAGCAATGTACAACTAATGATGCCAGGGCTTGCTCTGTAATGTGCTGTGCTCACAGTGGTGTGTGCGTTTGGTGCAGGTGACTGATGTCTGTCTGTTTCCCCATTGTTTGCAGATACATCCACGGCCACGGAAGGGGACAGCTCCACGGACCAGGAGGAGCCGGAGAGCCAGACTGGGTCAGCAGCCGAGGAGTGGTCGGAGGGACCCAGTGGCACGGAGGGCGAGGGGAGCCACACCGAGGAGTCCTCAGCAGCATCCACCTCAGCTGAGGACCAGAGCAACTCGGAGGATGACTCCCTTGTGGAGGCGGGTGTCAGCAGCCACCACACCCCAGCTAGTGTTGCTGTCCCCGCCACCACCAGCACCACCACCGCCCTCCCATCGGCTCCCATTCCCCAGGTCCGTGGAGGCTCCCATGTCCGGGAGCGTGTCTCCTTTGGGCCAGGCACCGCACCCCTGCCCCTGTGTCCCCTGCTGCCCTGAGTGAGGAGTCTGTGTACCTCCTTCGCCAGCTCCATGTAGGGCAGACAGCCATGCTGAGTGTCCTCCATGCGCACACCGCGCTGTTGACTCAGCTGGTGTCGTTCATGGAGGGCATCTCATCGGGCATGTCTGACCTACAGAGGGGCAATAGGTCCATGGACTCCTCCCTGACGGCAGCAGTGTCCCTCCTCAAACGGTCCCTCACCCCTCCTGCCTCTGCTCCATCCACACTCCCCAGCACCTTACCCATCCCAGGCACACACACACTGGCACAGGCACACACCAGCACACACACATCCAGCACACTGACACACACGCCAATGACAAAACGCACACGCACGCACATTCAGGGGACTGAAGCCAGACTCACAGGGGATGGGGCCCTGGAACACACACACGCATCCACATGCACTGCGCAGTCCTCAGTTCCCTCTCCCTCCAAAGCACCCTCCCTTGCCTCACCTGCAACCCCAAAGTCACAGCAGCTCTTCCTCTGTGACCTCGGCCTCTTCCCCACCGATGAAGCTGCTCCAGCATCCCGGGGAAGAGGAAGCCCACCCACACGGAGCAGAGTGCCCCTCGCCCCCGGACACCCTCCCCCAGGCGCAGACGGACTGAGGCCCCCACCCGCAAGTCCCCCCGGAGTGCTAAGAGCAAGACCCCGCCACCACCCTGCAGCTCAGGCACAAGGTCTCCGTCCTCCATCCCTCAGGCCCCCACTGCACAGGTGCCCCCACCACACCCTGCCCCAGGTTCCCCCACCCACAGATATACCATCCCCAAGATGCTCCGGCCTTCTCCCCTGCCACTTGCTCTCCCAGCACCACACCCCCGCTGCGCTTGTCTGTGCCACTGATGTGGTGAGGGTGTCCCCCCTCTGTCCAACCCACCTTGCCTGTTCCCCATTCTCCTCCCCTGGAGGTAGGCACTGCAGTGGAGTCCACTACCGCCCTGTCTGACTTGGGCACTGCAGTGGCGGACCTGTCCACCCCATCTGCAGGGTCCACTGCAGTTGTGCCGGCACCCACGACATCTGTGTCATGCCCCCAGTTGTGCCGGCACACACCATGTCAGACACCTCCACTGCAGTTGTCAGTGGCTCTCCTGCACCCACCACCCCTTCCCTGACTCCCCTGGTGAGCCCTGATCCTGTCCCTGCGGTGCCTGGCCTGCCCCCCGGTTGCCCCTCCTAGTGGATTGTCCCTGGTATTGTGCAGGCATGCGTAGGGTGACATCTGCCAGTGTCACCCTGTTTGAACTTTGACAATGGACTGGCCATTGGCCTTTGCTCTTTTTTCAGGACTTCGTTTGGCCTCAACACATATGCTGAATAAAGCAACTTTCTTTCTCTAGTGCTCATGCTTCAGATGTACATGTTGTTGGTGCAGCTAACCATGCCCTTGCTGCAGTGATGGTGATATCTGGTCTCATGATTATGAAGTGTTACTGTGCAGGAACCCATGTGGTCCAGGGGGAATGTGTCCTATCATGTGGTGTATCCATGTCATCAATAGCAGCATCTGAGGGTGTCATGTGTTCAGTATTTGGCAATGGGTTTCCTACTTACATTGGCAATTTCATATCTGTGGCTTCCACCCCTGCACATCTGTTGTGCCTGCCATCGTTGCATTTGTCTACTTCCCTGACCGTGTTGCCATCTCCAGTGGACATGCAGGTTTGGGCATCAATGGGGAGGGACTCATCCGTGTAGTCAGTGCAACATTGCTATACAAGTGTGTTGGATCTGTGCTGATGATTCCGTTGGCACATCCATGACCAGGCTGATGTGATGGGAGCCCTCATTTGGTGCTAATTGTTGATTGTGTGACCAAGTGCTCAGCTGACATGATGGGGCCCTACTGAGGCAACATATGGCACAGCTTTCCTCACACAGGAGTGGAGTCCCCTCATGGCAGTGTGTACACGTGTGACATTGCCTGCGCCCAAGGTGTGTGTTGTATGTGCATGTCTGTGTGTTCACTTCCATTCATCTGCGCATGCTGTGATCCCTAGTGTTGTACCTGTTTGTGATGCTTGCTGACTTGAGCTATGTTCCCCCAAAGTCTTCTCCCTGTGTTCTCTGTGATGTGGGTGCATGGCACATTACTGGTCATCAGGGTGTCACCCATAGGTGTGTTTGCTGTCAGGGCAGAGTTTGTGTGCTGACGCAGATGGGTCACAGTCAGGTTTCCCTTTGGCACTTGTTGTTTGCCCCTGTCATGTGATTTCCAGTTTGTGTTATCTTTCAGTGATTGTGACACGTTGTGTGTGTGACTGCTGGCACTCCTTAGGGTCCGGGCTGCAATGTTGGTTGTTGTCTATGTGTGTTCTTTGTGGGTGACCTTGGCTTCTTCATTGGTGTGTGACTGTGGCTGGGATCCCATTGGTCGGTGTGGTATTGCCGTCATGTCCATGTACAGAGTAGTGTGCAGTGTGTCAGACATTCAGGAGTCTTGTTGAGTGTCCATGTGTGATGTGTTTCTACACCTTGGTTCCCACCCACCACCCTGGAATAGTCATGGGTGCATGTGCAATGTCACCAGTGCATGTGTACTTCACTGCTGCACATTGTTGGAGGTCGAGGGGTGTGGTGTTGAGTGTGTGCAGATGAGAGTTGTTGCCCGGCTAGTCCCCTGCCTCCATGTTGGCCTTGGCTTACTGGCCATGCTGATTGATTTGTGCTTGTGTAGGTGTGATGGTAGTTAGTTGCTCAGGACACCTGACTGTGGTTCACAGTGTGAACGACATTTAGCTTTGTCATCACAGTGGTATTTTTATTCAGCCCAGGGTCACCACATTGTGGGGGCCCTGGGGGTGGTGCTGTGGTGTGTCTGTGACTTGCTGTGTCAGTTGTTGTTCCTACGTGCCTGTGTGACATGTGTGTTTTGTGCTCCCTCTCACCTGTCAATGCCTGCTTGCCCACATAGGGGATTTGGATCCATGAGTTAGCTTAGTGTGGCAGTGTATGCACATCTGTATGATTGGTATTCAGCTCTCCTCATGTGTTGTGTTGTTGCCTGGGGACACTGGCACCCCCACCCCTCACCTGCTGTGTATGATGACAGTGTTGGTCTGCCTGTTTGTGTTTGTGCATCTGCACCACTGCATTGGCATATCTTGGGTGTGCCATTGGCTGTATGTTGTTTGGTGTGTTTCCCCTGCTGTCCCTGGGACTCCTAGGTCATCGGTCAGCACAGTGATCATGGTTTGTGTGTCCCATTGCTGCCATGGTATGGTATCTGTTCACCTCACATCTGCTGTCTCCACAGGGTATCTGCATTTGTGTGCCCATTGGTGCAAATATGTGGTTCTGCATTCTGATGGTCACTTCTGTCATTGTGTCATTGATGACTGTTGACGGTCTCAGCCCCCATGGGTGTTGTTTGTCTGCACATGGCCAAAGGAATGTTTCATTTGCACTGCAGTATTTGGCTCCCCCAATTTATGTTGCAATGGGACACATACACTACTTTGCCACAGATGAGTTTTTGGTTCTGTGACCAGGAATGATCCATGCAGTTTGGCAGTTGCAGCTCTTTCTTTGTTAACAATTACCTTTTGGTCACTGTGATGATGAGGGTGTAGACCCCATTGCCACAATGGTCAAAATGTGCTTCAGCTATGGACCCCACACTTACCTTTTGGTCACTGTGATGATGGGGGTTTAGACCCCATTGCCACAATGGTCAAAATGTGCTTCAGCTATGGACCCCACACTTGCCTTTTGGTCACTGTGATGATGGGGGTTTAGACCCCATTGCCACAATGGTCAAAATGTGCTTCAGCTATGGACCCCACACTTGCCTTTTGGTCACTGTGATGATGGGGGTTTAGGCCCCATTGCCACAATGGTCATGGGCTGCTTGCATTGTGGGTGCCACACACATATATGTGTGGCACATGTGCTAGGGGGTCACATTGTATGTTCAATGTCATGTTCGGTGTTGTAGGCATTTGACACAGCCTGCTCACACGCTTGTCATGGTGGTGGGGGATGTCTTAATCTTGCATTCCCTAGGTTGTGGTGTGCTTGTTGTGTCATGCATTGTCCATCCTATGAGTGGGGGTGGTAGTAGTGGTAGGCATCCTGCCCCCTGGCTAAGGGTGGTAGTAGTGGTAGGCTTCCTGCCCCCTGGCTAAGGGTGGTAGTAGTGGTGGGCATCCTGCCCCCCTGGGTGAGGGTGGTAGTAGTGGTAGGCATCCTGCCCCCTGGCTAAGGGTGGTAGTAGTGGTAGGCATCCAGCCCCCTGGCTAAGGGTGGTAGTAGTGGTAGGCATCCAGCCCCCTGGCTAAGGGTGGTAGTAGTGGTAGGCATCCAGCCCCCTGGCTAAGGGTGGTAGTAGTGGTAGGCATCCAGCCCCCCTGGCTAAGGGTGGTAGTAGTGGTGGGCATCCTGCCCCCTGGCTAAGGGTGGTAGTAGTGGTGGGCATCCTGCCCCCCTGGGTGAGGGTGGTAGTAGTGGTGGGCATCCTGCCCCCTGGCTAAGGGTGGTAGTAGTGGTAGGCATCCAGCCCCCTGGCTAAGGGTGGTAGTAGTGGTGGGCATCCTGCCCCCTGGGTGAGGGTGGTAGTAGTGGTGGGCATCCTGCCCCCTGGCTAAGGGTGGTAGTAGTGGTGGGCATCCTGCCCCCCTGGGTGAGGGTGGTAGTAGTGGTGGGCATCCTGCCCCCTGGCTAAGGGTGGTAGTAGTGGTAGGCATCCAGCCCCCTGGCTAAGGGTGGTAGTAGTGGTGGGCATCCTGCCCCCCTGGGTGAGGGTGGTAGTAGTGGTGGGCATCCTGCCCCCTGGCTAAGGGTGGTAGTAGTGGTGGGCATCCTGCCCCCCTGGGTGAGGGTGGTAGTAGTGGTGGGCATCCTGCCCCCCTGGGTGAGGGTGGTAGTAGTGGTGGGCATCCTGCCCCCTGGCTAAGGGTGGTAGTAGTGGTGGGCATCCTGCCCCCCTGGGTGAGGGTGGTAGTAGTGGTGGGCATCCTGCCCCCCTGGGTGAGGGTGGTAGTAGTGGTGGGCATCCTGCCCCCTGGCTAAGGGTGGTAGTAGTGGTGGGCATCCTGCCCCCTGGCTGAGGGTGGTAGTAGTGGTGGGCATCCTGCCCCCCTGGGTGAGGGTGGTAGTAGTGGTGGGCATCCTGCCCCCTGGCTAAGGGTGGTAGTAGTGGTGGGCATCCTGCCCCCTGGCTAAGGGTGGTAGTAGTGGTGGGCATCCTGCCCCCCTGGGTGAGGGTGGTAGTAGTGGTGGGCATCCTGCCCCCTGGCTAAGGGTGGTAGTAGTGGTGGGCATCCTGCCCCCTGGGTGAGGGTGGTAGTAGTGGTGGGCATCCTGCCCCCCTGGGTGAGGGTGGTAGTAGTGGTAGGCATCCTGCCCCCTGGCTAAGGGTGGTAGTAGTGGTAGGCATCCAGCCCCTGGCTAAGGGTGGTAGTAGTGGTGGGCATCCTGCCCCCCTGGGTGAGGGTGGTAGTAGTGGTGGGCATCCTGCCCCCTGGCTAAGGGTGGTAGTGGTGGTGGGCATTTGGCACCCCCTGGCTAAGGGTGGTTGTGGTGGTTGGCATCCAGCCCCCTGGGTTGGGGTGGTGGCGCGCATTCAGGCCCCTGTGTGCATATGTGGCATTGGTGATGGGCATCCCGCCCCTATGGTGCTGCTGTTGCTGGTGTAAGTATATTCAGATTCCCAGTGTATGTGTGTGATGTGTCGTGTACGTGTTGTATGTGTTTTGTGGTTGGTGTCTGACTTACCTTCTGCGCCGTACGCGTCCGTGCTTGTTCCGGTAGTAGATGTAGAATATTGGTATGATCGGGACGAAGGGATTCATGGTTGGTTCGTGTCGTTCGTCCTTCTCGTTGCTTCGCGTCGTCCTCGTCGCTTGGCTTCGTCCTCGTCGCTTCGCTTCGTCCTCGTCGCTTCGCGTCGTCCTCGTCTGTGCTGTGTTCGCCTCGTAGCCGTGGATCGTGTTGTGGCGCGATTCGGAGCTTATGTGCGCCTCTCCCGGATGCTTTGACGTGCCGTGCGTAGCGACGGGTTCGGCGCGTACGGAAAGCGCATCGTACTTGTCCGGCCGGACGGGGCTGCATTTTCCCTTCCGTGCGACTCGATTCGGCGTTTCCGGATTCGCCTCGGTCGGAGAACAGGACCTGGTTTGGGTGAGTACGGCTCGGCCGGAATTTTTGCTGTTGTGCGCATCGTACTTGCTCGTTCGGTGTGCTGTACGGATCGGTCGGGAAACTGGCTTTCGCATGGCTTTTTTCCCGACCGAATAGTATTGGGTGCGCCTCCGACCGAGATCGGAATCGGCCCCCTAGTCTACAATTTCAAATCCTTTACATTTACACAGCATTTTAAAATTTTAATTGTAGCCTTTTTAAGTATATGTACTATATCAATCTGCTAATATTATGTAATTTTCTAAACAGTTTTGGTCTCCCTGAGCAGGTTTCACAGACTTCCAGGGGTCCGCGAACCCCAAGTTAAGAATCGCTGCACTAGACTTCAGAAGTGGCTAAGGCCTCCTGATCAGGACAGTATCTCTAAACCATTATTGAGTACCAGGTCATGCTCTATAAATGCTCATTATCATTTGTAAATGCTCACCATCATCTGTAAATACTCATCATCACATGTATACATCATGCAACACTGCCTTCAATAGTCAGAAATGCCTAGATTAAAATCAGTTTTATTGAAAGCAATACCCTTACGTAAAAAAAAGAAAACCCTGAAAACATAGGGCCCCACAATTAGTTATATCAAGGTTAATAGCATGACAATAGTCTCAGAATGTTCAATGCATCCATTGAAATCACATAAAGCCTAGACATTTTAGTGTAAAACCAAAGGTCTATTGCTTTGATCTTGTCCTTGACAAGAATCACAGTTTATCTGTCTTATTCCTTCTTTACTACAATATCTATTCCAACTAGAAGGAACTCAATAGATGTCTTTTTAAGATAGAGTGAATTGTTTTGCATGTACATCTGGTTAAATTTGAATATATCATCAATTTTAAACTGATCCAGAACAGGCTCACTCATAAGCTGGATATTCATGAGGGTGCTATCTGCATAGCTATAATCATGAAGAGGTTGTATAAATGATCATGTAAGAAATGTTGTGAGAAAGTGGATTATTAGTTGCGGTGGATGGTAGGTGGGGCAGTCCCAGGTGTTAGCTATATCTGCCTGTGACAGGGTAGGTCTCTTTGAATTTAATTCTTGGGCACAGCTCAGATGGTCAACCTGCCAGACGAACAAAACACCTCCTCACATTCAAGGCCATTGTCTCAGCTATGAGAGCAAATTCACACCTCATCAAGTGGCCTATTCATCTCCTGGGTGACAGTTGAAAGATCAAGACAATGGGCTTTTGGAGGCTTTAGGCATAGTAGGTGAGACTTTCTAAAAGTAAAATAAGTATTAGAAATCTAACTTTATCAGTGAATTGGACTTGGATTAAATATTTCCGAAAGTCCTGGAATTCACTTTTAGTTGTTTCCTAGGTGGGGATAACATTTTTACATTTAATGTTGTATCCCATTGTTTTCCTGTGGATAAGTTACCCCTGCTGCAGTCAAAATTGCTTTTGGAGTCTTGTCACTGTAAGGGCATGTTTTACATTAAACTTTTACATGTCATATTCACCCTGCCATATGGACATGAACATTAAGGTCTACTTAGAAGTGACTTATTTATTATTTAAAGGAGGGTTTAGGCCTGTCAAAAGGGGTTATTTTGACAGGTTGAATTCTCAGTGTTAAAAACTGCACAGATAGGCTACAGACAGGCTACAGTGGTAGGACCCCTGTCCGGTTTGTACTTTTACGGTAGTGGGTGGAACAGTGGGTGCTACAGTCTACTAGTGAAATTTAACTTAAAGGCGCCCTGGGTGGGAATAGGCTTGGAAACATGGCCGTCAGGACGTGTGCTCTCGAGCTCCCAGCCAGCCCGCCGCGAAAATCCTGAATTATCCTGAAGTCAGGAGGCATCCGACCCCCTGGATTACTGTGATCGGCAGACTTCAGCTGATCTGGGAAGAGTTTTCTCCCTGGTAGAGCGGCCATGGAAAGGAACATTAGACGGGCTGTCGATGGGCCCGAGCGGAGATGGAAGCTACATCATACAGGCCTAATGGGGAGCAGCCGTGAGCAGAAGGACATCTGAGAAGGCGGCAGCCGGAGCCGGCTGTGGACCGCGGCAGGTGGGCTGCTGGTGTGGGGCTTTTACCCCCCCCTCCCCACCTCACGGGCGGTGAGTCGGTGCTTCTGCAGCGGAGGGCGAGCCCCGGTGGAGTGGGACCCCCGGCGGCTGTGAGGAGACTGCATTGGAGCGAGGTACATGTCACAGGAGCTCGGAGGGTCCCGGAGCAGGTTTCCCTTCCCCCACCCTCTGGCTTGCTGCTAATAATAGACGGCATGGTGACAGGGAGGGGGGGCATCACGAGTGAGCAGTGCGGTGCCTAGTGTCAGATCCGGCCCAAATGCAGATTTCAGACTGGGTGCCATCTTGTGAGGAGGTGTGGGGGAGCTGCGTGGCCGCTTGGCTGTGGCGGTGATGAATTGCAGCAGGGCCTCGGGGACGTCCTCGCCTGGAGCCCCAGAGGGGACACCAGAGAATGCTTGGAGAATTGGCCCACGGTGAAGCTGGAGAGAGCATCCTTTAGGTCCGTGAGGGGCCTAGGGGAGGAGCGGACTCGAGGGGACACCAGGTGGCAGTAAGTACAGCTCTGGTGCAGAGAAGAGCTGAGGAGGGGGTATCGACACTCATTGGCACAGCTCTGGAGGTGAGGGGGGTCCCCGGCCTGCACCACGAGGGAACACTGAGCATAGTGGTTGGGGCACGGAGGGATCCGTATGCAGATGACACAGCAGTGAAATGACCAGAGCCCTAGGGGAGTGATTTAAGAGCCCCACGCGGACCTTGCTGAATGGGGGAACCTGCCAGGGCAGGGGCACTGGATTTGGGCATCCAAGAACACAACGTCAGCGAGGTATGGAGGCAGAACACGAAAGTTGGACCAGAGTTATCCTGAGGTAAGCGGGATCAGTTGTGTTGGGTCAGTCCTCAGGAAAGGCAGGCAATAACCACTTGAACCCAATTCAAGGCAGACCCCTGTGGAGACGGGCTGAGAAACCTGGGCAGGGGGAACGGAGGGTGCTCATTGGGCATCGGAAAAGCAAGCAGGATCGACTTAAAGTGCCAGTGCAATGGAAAGTGCAGGGATATAGCTAGCCTTCAGGAGGCCTTGGTTCTACGTCGTCATGGGCAAGGACAAAGCGGCCTAAGCGGGGTCCTCCAAGACTATTACGCAGTATACTATGCCGTGACACCCCCGCAGCGTTTGATGTGCCAGACTGCTGGCACCGATGAGGAGGATGGGGGAGGGGGGCAGAGCCATTGCGAGCGGAGCTGCTGGCTGCCATACAGGGGTCCCATAAAGCATTGGAGGCCCGGATTGACACTGTATTCATAGATGTTAACCTATTGCGAGTTGACCTTCGCAAGGTGGCAGATAAGGTCACAGTTGTGGAGGACGATGTATCGGGCATGTTATACTCTCTGAGATGTTACTGCATGTTGTACTCTCCATGACTTTATTGCACGTTGTACACACACCGCAATGTCATTGCATTGTGTGCACATATTATGCCAGCTTCTGTGCTGTAATAATCATGTATGAATGTATGGATGGATGATACATATGCACAGATTACAACCCCCGCTCTCACACACATTTCTAAGCAGGGGCAGGAAGTGTTCAGCCAGACATTTACATTTACAACTCTTTACAAACTCTACATTTTATCCCCTCTTGTGCCAGTGTTAGCTTCTTTTTTGTATATGATGAGACACAACACTTTTAGATTTGTTTTAAAAGGGGACGGGGTGCCCCCGTACTGTACTTAAGTTTGCTAAGTACACCTTGGTGCCCCCTGCTCTCGGACACACCTCTATTTATTTCTTTTATTTATTATGTTTTATAAAGCGCTAACATGGCCATCATAGCATCAGAGTGCTGTATGATGGAGGACCTGGTGAGGGTTGCAGCACAGGAAAAACCCCTGTTACTCCAAAGCATTACGTGTACAACACTCTTTTTGACACGAGCACACGTTGCGTCTGTCTGTGACACGCTGCACGTGTGTGTTGTGGCTCCACCGCAAACAGACACATTGGGGTGTACTTACTGTGTACCTCCCTCAAACATGCATGTTACCAAGACACTCTGGGGCTCCCAACGACCTCTGATGATAAATATACTTTATTCTCTCAGAAACAGCCCTTGAAACACTTAGAAAGCCCGAGCCTCCATTTGTATATGAAACATACAGTACTTGGTTTTATACTGTCCACCCCTCTTTTATGTGTCCATGAATAAGGCATGCATGTTCAAAAGGGGCACGCATGTTTTACAAGTGCGTGCTCAGTGTCTTAATAATTAGTCTGTAAGTAGAGTATTTCACTCCGAGATATAATGTGCAAAACACTATACATGCTTCTGAGCACACCCAAGCCCTCTATATATGATATCTACACGCCAAACCCACAGATATGTGTGCACTATCACTTCTTTAGATACACTGCACATGCTTGTGCACACCCAGGTCCTCTATAGGTGATATCGGTGCACGACGAGTCCACAGATGTGTGTGAGTGCACTCGGCGCACCCTCACTTCTTCAGACATACTCCAAAGCTTGTGCACACCCAGGTCCTCTATAGTTGACATCGGTGCAGGGCTGCTCTCAGCGCCTCGAGGCCTCACCCGTATTATAAAGGCACACGTTTAGCCTGTCAGCAGTTCACATTTATTTGGTACTTGTTTCTTCTGCCTTCGGGGCCGTGAGGGGTGGATTTGAGCGCCTCGAGGCCTCGCCAGACGGTTCTGCGAAGAGTTTTATCTCCAGAGGCGCTCGAATGAGTGTAGAGAAAGGAGATATAAGACTCATTTTAGGCGCTCTTTATGAAGATGGCAGCAGCGACCAGCATGATGATAATGATAGGAGAGTGATAATGATGACAATAATAATTATGACAATGACAATGTAATAACGCTAATTATAGTGATATAGATAATAATAATATTAATAATGATACAAATATATTATTAATAATAACAACTATAGTTGTAATAATAGAGCATCGGCAATAGTAGGAGTGACGTGGATAATAACAATGGTGATAATTAGAATAATAATCGTGACAGCGAGAAATCATGACTCACAACACTAGTACTAGTTAGAGTGCACTGACAGCGATAACTCTAGAGCCCGGATATTAATGACGTCGTCACTAGTGCTCTTTTCCTTGTGACAATAAACATTGTCGCACAGACCAGTGCTCTGGCTCCTGAAGGCACCTCTTGTGTGTCCGAGTCACGGCACCTCCTCGCCAGACAGGCCGCACGTGTTCTCTGAACCTCGGACACCCGCAGACCACTGACTGTGGCCCGCGAGGGTCTGGGCGTCACTTCACAGGGCCACACGTGTGTGCACGAGTGCATGTGTGCGAGGAGTGTCTGGTGCATGGACGTGTTTAAAACCAAGCTTCCAAGGATAACTGGGTAATAAGTGCACGTGGCACTGGGGGGGTTGCTTCTATACATGTTATAGTATCTGCCACACACAAATATATATATATATATATATATTCACTGAAAAAACCATAGGTTTCAGGGACGTTATAGTTACAAATTAGCATTTAAAAACCTTTGAAATTCACTGAAAAAACCATAGGTTTTAGGGACAGTTATAGTTAGTTGGACATTGCACTCGTACAAAACCCGTGAAATTCCCCCGTTATAGTTAGTCCAGCTAACTATAACTCGCGCCCCGCAATGCACTGCTGATGACGTCACATATTACATCACTCATGACATGGTCAGTGACATCACTGATGACATCTCAAATGACATCACTGATGACATCATCCAGTGACTGTGTGTTTCTGTAAAGTTTAAATATTTTTAATATATATAGGAAAAGACGTATTGAAGAATGAGTGGGTGTGTAAGTGTCTGTATGGATGATTTAGTAGGTGCGTGACTGACTCTATAAGTGAGTGATTTAACGTATCTTACTGAATGCATGGGTTAGTGACTAAACTGGGTGAATGTCTGTATCCGTCTGTCTGTTGCTGTGTAAGTGGCTGCATGTGTTTGTGAATAGCTACATGAGTGTCTATATGAGTTATTGAATGCTTGTCTGAGTATCTGTATGGGTGCCTGAGTGTTTGTGTGGGAGGGGTGTGTGCAACTCTGTGCATAGATGTGTGAGTGGGTGATTCACTGGGTGGATGGTTTCAAGAGTGCAACTGTGATCGACTGTATGGGTGGGTAAGTGTGTGTAAGAGTGTGTTAGTGAGTGAATGTATGTCCCAGTGGTACATGTGTGAGTAACTACATATGTGAAAGGCAGTATATATGTGTGTTGGAGTATATAAATAGCTATAAGCGAGAGTGAGTGATTGTGATAGTGGCTGTATGGATGAGTGTGTGCTTGTATCAGTGATTGTATAAGAGCGTAAGAATGTGCTACTATTTGTATGAGTAAGTGAGCTGGAGTGTGTATAACTGTATAGGTGAGTAAATGGTAGTGTGTTTAATTATTTGCATGACTGACTAGGTGTGTGAGTACCTCTATGGATGAGTGGCGGTGTTTGAGTATCTATATAGGAGTATGAGTGCATATGATAGTCCTGTACTGAGTGACCGTAAGTATGAGTGACTGTACGGGTGAGTGAGTGGATGTGTGCGTAGACCTAAGAATCAGTGAGTGGGTATGTAGTTATTGGTGTTGGAGTGTCTATGGTTTTGCGAATGGCAGTCTGTAATTTAGAGTGGGTGTATCAAAGGTTATATTAGGGTGTGAGGAGGTGCATCAGATTATCACGTGGATGATGTCATCAGTGATGTCATTTGAGATGTCATCAGTGATGTCATCAGTGATGTCACTGACCATGTCATGAGTGATGTAATATGTGACGTCATCAGCAGTGCATTGCGGGGCGCGAGTTATAGTTAGCTGGACTAACTATAACGGGGGAATTTCACGGGTTTTGTACGAGTGCAATGTCCAACTAACTATAACTGTCCCTAAAACCTATGGTTTTTTCAGTGAATTTCAAAGGTTTTTTAAATGCTAATTTGTAACTATAACGTCCCTGAAACCTATGGTTTTTTCAGTGAATTTCAAAGGTTTTTTAAATGCTAATTTGTAACTATAACATGTCTGAAACCTACAGTTTTTTCAGTGAATTTCAAAGGTTTTGTAAATGACAATTTTTAAATGTATTCATTGTTATATAAATTTTTTTCATACTGATTTCCAAATTTTTTAGAAACAATTTTTTTTTACATATTTTATTTTTTAAATTACATTGTAATTACATTATAAATTACATTACAAAAATACTTTCTCAGAATGAATTACTTTAGTTTAAATACTTTGCACATAGGCAATAGACTTTTAAGTACAGTAGTTACAGTTGTTGCAATGGGCAACACATTTTCAAACACAATGCAACATTCAGCTCAATGTGAATTTCTAGTTAAATGCAATTAGTTACTTTATGGATTACTTTTCTAACCACAGGACTGGATCCTAGATTCAGTCCTGGCACATCTCCTGTAAACAGTTGAGTAAAAGCATTTTGGTTACAGTCGTGATTTTTAAGGAATATTATTGTACTTTAAAAGTTGACACTTAGAAACTTTTTCTCATAGAATCACCAATGTTATCCTATGGAAGGAAATTCACTTAGCAGGTAAAAACTGTTATCGTTACTTTTTCTTACTCAGTGTTGGATCCTGGATCCAGCACTGGTGCATCTCCTGTAAACAGTTGAAAGAATGCGTTTAAGTCATACAGGCGATTTTTAAGGAATATTTGTAGTTTGTGAAAATCGACACTTTGAAACTTTTCTGCTGAAAACCAGACAATGGATTCCTATGGAAGAAAATATAAGTTACTGGTAAGTACGGTTAAAATTACTTTTCAGGGTCAGTGCTGGGCTAAAAGATGCAGCACTGGGTTCTCTCCTGATAACAGGTGAGTAAATTGGAATTCGTACTTTGGTTGATTTTAGAGGAATATTATAAAGTTCCAAAACTCCACACTTAGAAGAATTTCCAAGTGAAACCAGGCAATGATATCCTATGGAAGGAAATTCAAGTTACTGGTAAGTACGGTTAAAATTACTTTTGAGGATCAGTACTGGGCTGAAAGATGCAGCACTGAGGTCTCTCCTGATAACAGGTGAGTAAATCGGAATTCGTATTTCTGCTGATTTTAGAGGAATATTTTAAAGTTCCAAAACTCCACACTTAGAAGAATTTCCAAGTGAAACCAGTCAATGTTAGCCTATGAAGGAAATTCAAGTTACCGGTAAGTACGGTTAAAATTACTTTTCAGGACCAGTACTGGGCTGAAAGATGCAGCACTGAGGTCTCTCCTGATAACAGGTGAGTAAATCGGAATTCGTATTTCGGCTGATTTTAGAGGAATATTTTAAAGTTCCAAAACTCCACACTTAGAAGAATTTCCAAGTGAAACCAGTCAATGTTAGCCTATGAAGGAAATTCAAGTTACCGGTAAGTACGGTTAAAATTACTTTTCAGGACCAGTACTGGGCTAAAAGATACAGCACTGAGGTCTCTCCTTATAACAGGTGAGTAAATCGGAATTCGTATTTCGGCTGATTTTAGAGGAATATTTGTATGTTTCAAAAATCAACACTTAGAAACTTTTTCAGCAAAAAGCAGGCAATGATATCCTATGGAAGGAAATTCAAGTTACTGGTAAGTACGGTTAAAATTACTTTTCAGGACCAGTACTGGGCTGAAAGATGCAGCACTGAGGTCTCTCCTTATAACAGGTGAGTAAATCGGAATTCGTATTTCGGATGATTTTAGAAGAATATTTGCACAATGGTGAAGGGAGGGGGCGGGGCCTCAGGTGACATCTGTGCAAACGCGCCCCGTGGCGCGTTTTAAGTTGGGGGATTAAGTCCCCTTGAATCCTGAGGGTCCCTAGGGGCCAACTAGCCCACCAGGAACCTCCAATATGCGCCAGGGGCTGCGTTGCAGAGACGTGTAGAGAGGCCACACCCCTTTACACCTCTCTGCAACGCAGCTCTGTGGCGCTTTCTGGATGTACCTGTTGGGCTAGTTGGCCCCCAGGGACCCTCAGGATTGAAGGGGATTTAATTCCCCATCTTAAAACGCGCCACGGGGCCTGTTTGCACACATGTCACCTGAAGCCCCGCCCCCTCCCTTCACCACTGTGCAAACGTGCCCCGTGGCGCGTTTTAAGTTGGGGGATTAAGTCCCCTTGAATCCTGAGGGTCACCGGAGTCCAACTAGCCCACCATATACCTCCAAAAGCGCCACAGAGCTGCGTTGCAGAGAGGTGTAAAAGGGGCGTGGCCTCTGTACACCTCTCTGCAAGGCAGCTCCCTGGCGCATACTGGAGGTACCTGGTGGGCTAGTTGGCCTCCAGGGACCCCCAGTATTCAAGGGGAATTGTTCCCCTCTGCAAATGCGCCAGGGCGCGTTTGCAGAGTGGTGAAGGAAGGGGCGGGGCCTGCGGGCCCGATCGTTTTTTTTTTTTTTTTTTTTGTCTCCTGAAGGGGGCTGTGTGGCCCCCTTCCTTTTTCTTTTTTGGGCCCTGGGGACCCCATCCCCCAGGGCCTTACCCCTATTTTAAAATTACCAAATAAGAAAAAACGGGAAGGGGGCCGCGTGGCCCCCTTCCCTTGGCCTGTATTGGCCCCGGGGACCCCATCCCCCGGGGCATGGCCTCTATATTTATATTTTTGAGGGGGCAGCGTGGCCCCCCTCCTCTGGCCATTTTAAGGCCCCGGGGACCCCATCCCCCGGGCCGGCCTTTCCATTTTTTTTAAAAAAATTTATTTCTCTTTTTTGGGTAGGGGGCCGCGTGGCCCCCTCCCGAGCCACTACTTGCCCCGGGGACCCCATCCCCCGGGCTGGCCCTCTCCGTTGGGGACTGTGGGGGTCCCCAATCCCCCACAGTCCCGCCGGCTCCCGTGTCCTACGGGAGCCGGCATGCTGACACATGGGGAGCAGCTAACATGCTGCTCCCATGTGGAAAGCAATCGGCTTTGGATATTGGAAGAGAGAGCAGGTTTCCTGCCTCTCTTCCAATATCCAAAGCAAGTTTGCAATGACAGGACGGGAGCCGCGAGGCTCCCGTCCTGTCATTGCAAACTAGCAGTGTCCCGGGGGTAGGCACCCCGGGACACTGCAGGAGCCAGCCCTGGGGGTGGCGGTCCCCAGGGCCATCAAGGGCTCCAGGAGGGGGGCCGCGCGGCCCCCTCCCATTCAGTACACAGCCCCGGGGAGGTGGTGGTCCCCGGGCTCTGGGGTCCGTAACGGACCCCCATATTAACATGTTTAGTGCCCCGGGGAGGTGGCGGTCCCGGGGTGTGTGGGGGCTGGAGCCCCCACACAGGTTTAATAATTTATTTTAAAAAAGCCCCGGGAGGTGGTGGTCCTCGGGGCTGCGGGAGGGCTCAGAGCCCTCCCGCACCATTTTTTTAAAAAGCCCCGGGGGTGGCGGTCCTCGGGCTTGGGGGCCCTTGAGGCCCCCACACATTAAATTATCCCTCACCATGCCCCCGGGACTTGGGCCACCCGGGGCCAATTAACATCGAAGCGCGGAGACCGCGCTCGATTTTTTTTTTTCGGCAGGATTTGCGCACCCTGAGCGCATCCTGCCGATTTAAAAAAAATTTTTTTTTTTTGCCCAGGGGTCCTTGTGGGACCCCTGAGCAAACCTAGGGGTCAGGGTGTTTCTACCCTGCTCCCTTTGTGCGCTTTGCGCACTTGTTTCTGTCCCTCGGTTCTACCGAGGGACAAAATGGCTGCCAACATTTCCTGAATCGGAATGTTGACAGCCAATTAACATGCAGCTCGTGATCGGGACGGTGCGCGCAGGGTGCGCTGAGGGTACGCGGACCCTACTCGGCCATAGATATCACTAACTTTTACTTTTCATTTTCTCAGCAACTACTGAACGGATTTACACCATTTAACAAAAGGGTTCTTTCTGAACCAAGAACTACCTCTTTGCCAAATTTGGTGTAATTCCGTTCAGCAGTTCGGGCTGTAGCCGTGTCTAAAGTTTCCTATGGAAAAATGCATGGGGAAAACGCGTTTTGGGACCCCCCTTTTTTCGCGGCCCCGCTTGACGAATCCCCCCGAGACTTTCAGGGTAGGAGCGGACCGGAGCGGGCCACAAAGTTTGAAAATTTCGCGAAGATACGTCAACCGGCAAGAGAGTTATCTCAAATAGAATGTCGCGGATTTCCTATGGATAATAGGTTGTAACTATAACTATCTACTGGCGACCGCCAGTAGATAATATATATATATATATATTCACTGAAAAAACCATAGGTTTCAGACACGTTATAGTTAGAAATTTGCATTTAAAAAACCTTACAAATTCACTGAAAAAACCATAGGTTTTAGGGACAGTTATAGTTAGTTGGACATTGCACTCGTACAAAACCCGTGAAATTCCCCCGTTATAGTTAGTTCAGCTAACTATAACTCACGCCCCCGCAATGCACTGCTGATGACGTCACATATTACATCACTCATGACATGGTCAGTGACATCACTGATGACATCTCAAATGACATCACTGATGACATCACTGATGACATCATGCAGTGACTGTGTGTTTCTATGAAGTTTAAATATGTTTAATATATATGCCAAGGTGTATTGAATAATGAGTGGGTGTATAAGTGTCTGGATGGATGATTTAGTAGGTGCGTGACTGACTCTATAAGTGAGTGATTAAACGTATCTTACTAAATGCATGGGTTAGTAACTAAACTGTGTGAATGTATTTATCCGTCTGTCTGTTGGTGTGTAAGTGGCTGCATGGGTTTGTAAATAGCTACATGAGTGTCTATATGAGTTATTGATTGGTTGTCTGAGTATCTGTATGGGTGCCTGAGTGTTTGTGTGGGTGGGGTGTGTGTGACTGCACATAGATGTATCAGTGGGTGATTCACTGGGTGCATGGTTTCAAGAGTGCATCTGTGATGGACTGTATGGGTGGGTGAGTGTGTGTATGGGTGTGTTAGTGAGTGAATGTATATCTCAGTGGTATATGCGTGAGTAACTACATGTGTGAAAGGCAGTATATATGTGTGTTGGAGTATATAAATGGGTATAAGTGAGAGCGTGTGATTGTGAGAGTGGCTGTATGGATGAGTGTGTACTTGTATTAGTGATTGTATAAGAGCGTAAGAATGTGCTAGTATTTGTATGAGTAAGTGAGCTGGTGTGTGTATAACTGTATAGGTGAGTAAATGGCAGTGTGATTAATTATTTGCATGACTGACTAGGTGTGTGAGTACCTCTATGGATGAGTGGCGGTGTGTGAGTGTCTATGTAGGTGTATGAGTGCATATGATAGTCCTGTACTGAGTGACCGTAAGTATGAGTGACTGTACAGGTGAGTGAGTGGATGTGTGTGTAGACCTAAGAATCAGTGAGTGGGTATGTAGTTATTGGTGTTGGAGTGTCTATGGTTTTGAGAATGGCAGTCTGTAATTTAGAGTGGGTGTATCAAAAGTTATATTAGGGTGTGAGAAGATGCATGAAATTATCACATGGATGATGTCATCAGTGATGTCATCAGTGATGTCATTTGAGATGTCATCAGTGATGTCATCAGTGATGTCACTGACCATGTCATGAGTGATGTAATATGTGACGTCATCAGCAGTGCATTGCGGGGCGCGAGTTATTGTTAGCTGAACTAACTATAACGGGGGAATTTCACGGGTTTTGTACGAGTGCAATGTCCAACTAACTATAACTGTCCCTAAAACCTATGGTTTTTTCAGTGAATTTGTAAGGTTTTTTAAATGCTAATTTCTAACTATAACGTGTTTGAAACCTATGGTTTTTTCAGTGAATTTCAAAGGTTTTTTAAATGCTAATTTCTAACTATAACGTGCCTGAAACCTATGGTTTTTTCAGTGAATTTCAAAGGTTTTTTAAATGCTAATTTCTAACTATAACGTGCCTGAAACCTATGGTTTTTTCAGTGAATTTCAAAGGTTTTTTAAATGCTAATTCCTAACTATAACATGTCTGAAACCTATGGGTTTTTTCAGTGAATTTCAAATGTTTTGTAAATGACAATTTTTAAATGTATTAATTGTTATATTTATTTTTTTGATACTGATTTACTAAATTTTTTTAAACTATTTATTTTTAGATATTTTATTTTTTAAATTACATTGTAATTACATTATACATTACATTACAAAATATACTTTCTCAGAATGAATTAATTTAGTTTAAATACTTTGCAAATAGGCAATAGACTTTTAAGTACAGTAGTTACAGTTGTTGCAATGGGCAACACAATTTCAAACACAATGCAACATTGAGCTCAATGTGAATTTCTAGTTAAATGCAATTAGTTACTTTATGGATTACTTTTCTAACCACAGGACTGGATCCTAGATTCAGTCCTGGGACATCTCCTGTAAACAGTTGAGTAAAAGCGTTTTGGTTACAGTAGTGATTTTTAAGGAATATTATTGTATTTTAAAACTTGATACTTTGAAACTTTTTCACATAGAATCACCAATGTTATCCTACGGGAGGAAATTCACTCAGCAGGTAAGTAGTGTTATTGTTACTTTTTCTTACTCAGTGGTGGATCCTGGATCCAGCACTGGTGCATCTCCTGTAAACAGTTGAAAGAATGCGTTTAAGTCATACAGGCGATTTTTAAGGAATATTTGTAGTTTGTGAAAAAAGACACTTTGAAACTTTTCTGCGGAAAACCAGACAATGGATTCCAATGGAAGGAAATACAAGTTACTGGTAAGTACGGTTAGAATTACTTATCAGGGTCAGTGCTGGGCTAAAAGATGCAGCACTGGGTTCTCTCCTGATAACAGGTGAGTAAATCGGAATTCGTAGTTCGGCTGATTTTAGAGGAATATTATAAAGTTCCAAAACTCCACACTTAGAAGAGTCCTAGGGGCCAACTGGCCCACCAGATACCTCCAGTATGCACCAGAGAGCTGCGTAGCAGAGAGGTGTTCAGAGGCCACACCCCTTTTTACAACACTCTGCAACGCAGCTCCGTGGCGCTTACTGGAGGTACCTGGTGGGCTAGTTGGCCCCAGGGACCCTCAGGATTGAAGGGATTTAATTCACCATCTTAAAATGCGCCACGGGGCCTGTTTGCACACATGTCACCTGAAGCCCCGCCCCCTCCCTTCACCACTGTGCAAACGCGCCCCGTGGCGCGTTTTAAGTGGGGGATTAAGTCCCCTTGAATCCTGAGGGTCCCTGGGGTCCAACTATCCCACCAGGTACCTCCAGTAAGCGCCACAGAGCTGCGTTGCAGAGAGGTGTAAAAGGGTGTGGCCTCTGTACACCTCTCTGCAACGCAGCCCCTGGTGCATACTGGAGGTTCCTGGTGGGATAGTTGGCCCTCAGGGACCCCCAGTATACAAGGGGAGTCGTTCCCCTCTGCAAACGCGCCAGGGCGCGTTTGCAGAGTGGTAAAGGAAGGGGGCGGGGCCTGCGGCACAATCGTTTTGTTTTTTTTGTTTTTTTTTCTCGAAGGGGGGCTGTGTGGCCCGCCTTCCTTTTTCCTTTTTTTGGGCCCTGGGGACCCCATCCCCCAGGGTCTTACCCCTTTTTTTTCATTTAAAAAAAAAACGGGAAGGGGGCCGCGTGGCCCCCCTCCCGTGGCCGATTCCGGCCCCGGAGACCCCATCCCCCGGGGCATGGCCACTCTTTTTATTATTTTTTTAAGGAGGGGGGCTGCGTGGCCCCCCTCCTCAGGCCTCCTTTTGCCCCGGGGACCCCATCCCCCGGGGCAGGCCTTTATCTGTATTTATTATTATTATTATTTTTTTATTTGGGGAGGGGGGCCCCGTTGCCCCCATCCCGGGCCACTACTTTCCCCGGGGACCCCATCCCCCGGGGCTGGCCCTCTCCATTGGGGACCGTGGGGGGGTCCCCAATGCCCCCACGGTCCCAGCCGGCTCCCCGCGTCCCTCGGGAGCCGGCATTGCTTTTCCACATGGGGAGCTGCTGACATGCAGCTCCCTATGTGGAAAAGCAATCTGCTCTCGCTTCAATGAAGCAAAGCAGTTTGCAATGGCAGGACCGGAGCCGCGAGGCTCCCGTCCTGTCATTGCAAACTACAGTGTCCCGGGGTAGGCACCCGGGACACTGCAGGAGCCGGCCCTGGGGGTGGCGGTCCCCAGGGCCATCAATGGCTCCAGGAGGGGGCCGCGCGGCCCCCTCCCATCCAAATGCACAGCCCCGGGGAGGTGGTGGTCCTCGGGGCTCGGGGTCCTTAACGGACCCCTAATTTACATGTTAGTGCCCCGGGGAGGTGGCGGTCCCCAGGGCATGTGGGGGGGCTCGAGCCCCCCCCACACAGGTTATTTCAATTTTTAAAAAAAGAAGCCCCGGGGGGTGGCGGTCCCCGGGGCTGCGGGAGGGCGGAGAGCCCTCCCGCACCATTTTTTAAAGCCCGGGGGTGGCGGTCCCCGGGGCTTGGGGGCCTTAGAGGCCCCCACATAAAACATAAACCCACCCCCGCATGCCCCTGGGATTTGGCCCACCCGGGGGCAAATAGCATCGAGCGCGGGAGACCGCGCTTCGATTTTTTTTTTTTTTTAATCGGCTGGATCCGCGCACCCAGCGCGTTTTTGCCAATTTGTTTCCCCAATTTTTGGCCTTGGGGGTCCTTGTGGGACCCCCTGAGCAGGCCTAGGGGGTCAGGGTGTTTCTACCCGGCCCCCTTTTCGCGTTTTTCGCGTTTTTCTCACTGCTTTCTTGTGCCTCGGTTCTACCGAGGGACAAGATGGCTGCCAACACTTCCTGGTTTGGAGTGTTGACAGCCAATTAGCATGCAGCTCGTGATCGGGAGGGTGCGCGGATCCACCGCTGCCATAGATATCGAAACTTTTATTTTGGATTTTCTCAGCAACTACTGAACAGATTTACACCATTTTTAAAAAGGGTGCTTTCTGAACCAAGCACTACCTTTTTGCCAAATTTGGTGTAATTCCGTTGAGCAGTTTTTGCTGTAGCCTTGCATAAAGTTTCCTATGGGAAATTGATTTTTTCACTCTTATTTTTTGAATTTCTCCGCAACTACTGAACGGATTTACACCATTTAAAAAAAAGGTCGCTTTCTGAACCAAGCGCTACCTTTTTCCAAATTTGGTGTAATTCCGTTCAGCAGTTCGGGCTGTAGCCGTGGCTAAAATTTCCTATGGGAATTAACATGGAGAAAACACGTTTTGGGACCCCCCTTTTTTCTCGGCCCCAGCTTGATGAATCACCCCGAAACTTTCAAGACAGGAGCGGACCGGAGCGCCCCACTAGTTTTGAAAATTTTGCGATGATTCGTCAAACGACGCCAAACTTATTGGGAATAGAATGTTGCGGATTTCCTATGGATAATAGGTCCTAACTATAACTATCTACTGGCGACCGCCAGTAGATAATATATATATATATATATTCACTGAAAAAACCATTGGTTTCAGGGACGTTATAGTTAGAAATTAGCATTTGAAAAACCTTTGAAATTCACAAAAAAACCACAGGTTTCAGGGATGTTATAGTTACAAATTAGCATTTAAAAAACCTTTGAAATTCACTGAAAAAACCACAGGTTTCAAGGACGTTATAGTTAGTTGTACATTTCACTCATAGAAAACCAGAGAAATTCGGCCGTTATAGTTAGTTGAGCTAACTATAACTCACGCCCCCGCAATGCACTGCTGATGACATTACATATTACATCACTCATGACATGGTCAGTGACATCACTGATGACATCACTGATGATATCTCTAATGACATCACTGATGACATCATCCACGTGACAATCTGATGCACCTACTCACACCCTAATATAACCTTTGATACACCCACTCTTAATTACAGATTGCCATTCTTGAAAACATAGACACACCAATACCAGTTACTACATACCCACTCACTGATTCCTAGGTCTACACACAGATCCACTCACTCACCCATACAGTCATTCATACATGCAGTCATTCATCAATACAGCCACTATCATATACACTCATACTCCCATACAGACACTCACACACCGCCACTCACCTATAGAGTTACTCACACAGCTACTCAGTCATGCAAAGAATCAATCACACTGCCATTTACTCACCTATACAGTTATACACACGCCACCTTGCTTATTCATACAGATACTAAGACATACTTACTTTCTTATACAATCCCTGACACAAGCACACACTCATCCATACAGCCACTCTCACAATCGCTCACTCTCACATACAGTCACTTATATACTCCAATACTCACATATACTGCCTTACACATATGCAGCTAGTTACCCATATTCCACTGAGACATCCATTCACTTACAGACACAGCCATACGCACACTCACTCATCCATACAGTCCCTCACAAATGCACTCAAACCCATACACCCAGGGATTCACCCACTAATACATCTATGCAGGGAGTCACACACCCCATCACCTACCCACACAGATACTCAGGCACCTATTCAGGTACTCAGACTAGTAATCAATAACCCATATGGACACTCATGTACCTACTCACCAACCCATGCAACCACTTACACACCAACTGACAGACTGATACAAACATTCACACAGATTAGTCATTCACCCATGCATTCACTAAGACACATTTAATCACCCACTTATACAGTCAGTCACAAACTCACTAAATCATCCATTCAGACACTCATACACCCACTCATTCTTCAATACACCTTGGCGTATATCTATATATAACATTCTTAAACTTTTTAGAAACTCAGTCACTGGATGATGTCATCAGTGATGTCATTTGAGATGTCATTTGAGATGTCATCAGTGATGTCACTGACCAGGTCATGAGTGATGTAATATGTGATGTCATCATTAGTGCATTGCGGGGGCGCGAGTTATAGTTAGCTCAACTAACTAGAACGGCTGAATTTCTCTGGTTTTGTATGAGTGAAATGTCCAACTAACTATAATGTCCCTGAAACCTGTGGTTGTTTCAGTGAATTTCAAAGGTTTTTTAAATGCTAATTTGTAACTATAACGTCCCTGAAACCTGTGTTTTTTTTCAGTGATTATATATATATACATATATATATATATATATACATATATATATATATATGTATATATATATTACTTCTTCAAGACGTTCTCTTCCTGAACCACCAACGCAGCTGCAGCGGCACAGCACAGATTCTCATCCTCCAAAAGATATTTTATAAATTTCTATTTCTCATTTATTTTGTGAATACCATTTATTTTTGTGACACAAAGCAAGACAATAAAATGACTGATGCATTTCAGCTGACGCCTTCAACTGGGTCTCACAAATATTGCAGTGCATAGCAATTTAATACCAGTCCTTTCTGAATTTTAAATACCTTTAAACACTAGAGCGACAATTGTACATGTTCTACAATGGCAAATTACAGCAGCCATGGTTTTGTGGACGTACATTTGAATTCAAATACCTCTCTAACCTATTTATCTCTAGAATTCTCTATCCCCACATGATTATGTCACTTCATATCACACAATGATTATGGGGCTCAAATTCCATGATCTATTCCTTGGTATTGGACGCAGAGGATTTTTTCAATTTCATAAAATCACTCAATAAATTCAAAATGTTTTTCATTCACAAAATACCAATAAAAGGTTTATATTCCTAGACCGTAATTTCAAAAATTGCCTTCAAAAACATTCCTTATTCCAGTTGTATCACGAGCTCATGGTTACATATAAGTGCATGGTACCTCATTAAACACTCAAATCCATATTTGAGAATTCTATCACAGAGTACATAAATTGTCACTTGGGCTACCATTCAATACTCAATTATTTGTTTATTGATTGTCCATATGCCAATAGTATCTATTGTAAGATTGTGTTGCCTGTAAGGTTGCTCTAAAGTGCATTGTGCATCATAATACGGTTGCGATTTCTAAAGTGCATAATGCTCATAAGGTACAAAGTATATGATCCTAAAGAATCTTACAATCCCAGATCCTCTCAAAGGTTTTCAGGTACAATTAGGTTCAAAAGGGAATCTATCCCATATGGAGGAACTCTGCGCCCACGCAGTGCTTCATAATTCAATTAATTAAAGTGCATAATGCTCATAAAGTTCACGATGCATTTTCCAGAAAAATTTTGACTATGTCAGATCTTCCCAAGTATTACAGGATACCATGTAATTCATGACAACAACATTCAATATGGGATTCCTTGGCACCTACATTTTTGAAAAGTACATAATATCTCATGATATGGTTCATGAATCTAAAGTGCATGACGCTTATAAAGTGCACCGTACATGATCGTAATGATTCCTACAATTATAGAACCTTCAAAATGCTATATGGCACATTATAATCCATACAAAACATGAGATTACATGTCTATAAAGTGCTAGTCATCTAAAAAATGCATAATGTCAAATTATACAATCTGATTACATGTACAGTGCATAATATTTACAAGGCATGCTGTACTTAGCTAAGAACAATTTTTCAGGCCTAATAACAAAATCATGCATAGTGCCTTGAATCACTCCTGAGGGAACATTCCAATATATCCCATTCTACATTGAGATAACCCCAAAAAAAATTCACGATAGGATCAACCCATGTTTGTCATGAGACCACATATTCCTCCTAAAAGATAACAAAAACAGGGGTTTCAGTAAATGTCATAATTGCAGATGGACATTCAGATCAGCATCAGGGTTGTGGCCCCAAGGCATCTCCGTTCCTTTTGATAGCATAGTCGTGATTCTTGCTTCCTCAGTTCTTTTTCTCGATCACCTCCCCTTGGGTGGGCCCAAATATGCTTAAATCCACAGTAACTGAATGTTGCTAATAATTGATTGTGATACTGTTCAAAGTGGCAGGCCATGGGGTAATTCTTATCACCATTCTTTATTGCTCTTATATGTTGTAATATTCTTAATTTTAACTTGTTGACAACCACACTTAAGGATATAGATTACATAGTCCATAATGCATGTGATTCTATTGTTGCTTGTCATCTCATGGCCTTTAAAGATTTGATAACTCCTACAGTTTGAACCATATTTGCATGCTTTGCAACGTCTTCCCGCCATTTCCCCACTATGATGGACAGATTACTCAAAGGACCCCGGCGCGGTGGCAAAGTTACAGAGACACAAGCTCACTGGAGACAATTCTTCTGGTCCTTTACGCAGCTGTAGTGTAGGAAAGGCCCCAAATATTGTAAATAAGGGGGCCACACAGCCCCCTTCTAGAAAAAATTAATTTTAAATTAGCCGGCATCGCGCCGGAGGCCCCGCCCCCTCAGTGCTTCACTCTGAAAATGCGCCCTGTGGCACGTTGTAAGTTGGGGAATTAATTCCCCTTGAATACTGGGGGTCCCTGGGGGCACACTAGCCCACCAGGTACCTCCAGTAAACGCCACAGAGCTGCGTTGCAGAGAGGTGGTCTTAGGCCATGCCCCTTTTTACACCTCTCTGCAACGTAGCTCTGTGGTGCTTACTGGAGGTACCTGGTGGGCTAGTTGGCCCCCAGGGATCCTCAGGATTCAAGGGGACTTAATCCTCCAAGTTACAACACGCCAGGGGGTGCGTTTGCACAGTGGTGGAGGGAGGGGGCGGGGCCTGATATGGCAAGTGTGCAAACGCGCCCCCTGGCGCATTGTAACTTTGGGGATTAAGTGCCCTTCAATCCTGAGGGTCCCTGGCGTTGCAGAGAGGTGGTCAGAGGCCACGCCCCTTTTTTTACACCATTCTGCAAACGCAGCTTGTGGTGCACTGCTGGTGGGGCAATGAGGTCCTCTTGTGTCCTGAGGACCTCAGGACACAAGTGGACTTCATCGTCAGAGCAGCAGTGCGCCAGAAGCCGCGCTTGCAGCGTGGTGTAAGAAGGGGCGTGGCCTAGGAACACCTCTCTGCAACGCAGCTCTGTGGCGCTTACTGGAGGTACGTGGTGGGCTACTTGGCCACCAGGGACCTTCAGGATTCAAGGGGACTTAATAGGGATGTTATAGTTAGAAATTAGCATTTATAAAACCTTAGAAATTAACTAACAAAACCATAGGATTGAGGCACATTATAATTAGACATTTTCGTTTAAAAAACCATTGAAATTCACTGAAAAAAACATAGGTTTCAGGGACGTTATAGTTAGAAATTAGCATTTAAAAAACCATTGAAATTCACTGAAAAAACCATAGGTTTCAGGTACATTATAGTTAGAAATTAGCATTTAAAAAAACTTAGAAATTCACTGTAAAAACCACAGGTTTCAGGAACGTTATAGTTAGTTGGACATTTCACTCGTACAAAACCAGAGAAATTCGTCCATTATAGTTAGTTCAGTTAACTATAACTCGCGCCCCTGCAATGCACTGCTGATGACGTCACATAATACATCATTCATGACATGGTCAGTGACATCACTGATGACATCACTGATGACATCTCAAATGACATCACTGATGACATCACTGATGACATCATCCACGTGATAATATGATGCACCTCCTCATACCCTAATATAACCTTTGATACACCCACTCTAAAATACAGACTACCATTTTCGAAACCATAGACACACCAATACCAGTTAGTACAAAACCACTGACTAATTCGTAGGTCTACACACACACATCCACTCATTCACCCATACAGTCACTCATACATGCAGTCAACCATCAATACGGCACTGTCATATGCACTCACATATCTATACAGACACTCACACACCGCCACTCATCCATAGAGTTACTCACACACCTCGTCAGGCATGCAAAGAATCAATCACACTCCCATTTACTCACCTATAAAGTTATACACACACTACCTCACTTATTCAAACATATACTAACACATACTTACACTCTTATACAATAACTAATACAAGCACACACTCATTCATACAGCTACTCTCACAATCACTCACTCTCACATATAGTCATTTATATACTCCAACACTCACATATACTGCCTTTCACAAATGCAGTTACTCACACATGTACCACTGAGGCATCCATTCACTCACCAACACACCTATACACACACTCACCCACCCATACAGCCCTTCACAGATGCACTCTTGAACCCATACACCCAGTGAATCACCCACTCACACATCTATGCACAGAGTCACATCCCCCCAACCACCCACACAGACACTCAGGCACCCATACAGATACTCAAACAACCAATCAATAACCCATATAGACCCTCATTTAGCTACTCACCAACCCATGCCACCCCTAACACATCAACTGACAAACTAATGTCTGTATCAGTCACTAACCCATGCATTCAGTAAGACACATTTAATCACTCACTTATACAGTCAGTCAGTCACGCACCTACTAAATCATCCATTCAGACACTTATACACCCACTCATTCTTCAATACACCTTGGCCTATATATATATATATATATATATATAAAACATATTTAAACTTTACAGAAACACACAGTCACTGGATGATGTCATCAGTGATGTCATCAATGATGTCATTTGAGATGTCTTCAGTGATGTCATCAGTGATGTCACTGACCATGTCATGAATGAGGTAATATGTGACGTCATCAGCAGTGCATTGCGGGGGCGCGAGTTATAGTTAGCTGTACTAACTATAAAGGACGAATTTCTCTGGTTTTGTACGAGTGAAATGTCCAACTAACTATAACGTTCCTGAAACCTGTGGTTTTTTCAGTGAATATATATATATATATATTTCTTGTATTTCAATTTTTGATGGGCCTATACTCAGCTCCAAATTGAAGACAGACCACTTCATATGCTTGTTTTTCTTTATTGCTTTAGTTGCACAGTCGCCGTGACGTGTTTCGGCTGCAGCTGCGACCTTGCTCACACATACGCAGCGGCGCCATTAGGGATGCTTCTATCACTCGTTCAAAATGGCAAGAGCATAGACATAAACAAAATTCTATGTGCATTTCCATGTTAGTTGTTTATTTTCAAAGCATTATCATATGTTTTAAATAAATTGATTTAAACACTGAAATTAATCAATTCCAAACTGTGAACTCCTATCTAAAAACCATGATACCAGCATAGTGCTTTTTTTGGCATAAATAGAGTAACTTAATAATTGCACCAAATTGTATACTGTCTATGTTCTATTATTCTGCCTTACATGTGGCTGACAAAAATGAGTGCTTTAGATTTCTACAAATATCTAATATTTTCCTACGCAGGGTAGGTCACTATGACCTTATTCTACAGGCTGTGCACCTTATTAGGTACTTAACATGCACATGGAGATCACTCCTAATGTGCCACTTAGATTGATAGAGATGTGTATATATAATCTAGGTGAAGTGGGTTATCTTCATGAATTTTATCAGAAATTATGTAAATCCTCTTCCATGTTCAGTTCATTGGGGAACTTGGAGTCTAGATTCAAAATGTACAGGCTCTCCAATTTTCTCAGAGCCTTGACCCTATCACCTCCTCTTTTATTCAAAGGTATGGCATCATTTACATAGGATGTCATTTGTGTTACCTCGATCTGATGTATCTCAGCACAGTGCCGGGCCACTGGGTGTGTTAAATCCTTATTCTTCATAGCCTGCATGTGTTGCAATATGTGTTTGTGTACTTATAATACCGTGCTGCCCACATATCTTAAATTGCAGCTACAAGTTAGTACATGCACTGCGAAATCACTTTTGCAATTGTAGCTGCCTGTGAGTGCTTTCGGTTTGTGGGAGAACGGAGTAAGGTATTCCTTTGTATTAACACCCATAGAACAGGCTCTGCATCTAGTGCAACCATTAGTTCCTATTAACCAGCCAGTTGATCTACTTATCTCAGGGCTCGATCTTATCAAGTTGTCCCTCATTGAACTAGCTCTTCTATAGGTTATTGATGGTTTATCGGGGAATATTTTTCCTATTGTCATCTGTATTTAGTGTGCAGTCTTGTTTAAAAAGAATCTGTTCTTTAGTTATGTGATTGATCTCATCATGTGCTATACTGATAGTCTTGGTGTCATATCCTCTTTGTTTAAACCTGTGTATCATGTCCCTTTGACAAGCTGTGATGTGTTGTGGTAAGCTGCAGTTTCTTTTTGCATGCATCAGTTCACCATATGGAATGCTCGCTATTAGATGGCGGGGATGGAAATTGGAGGCATGTAGCAAAGACTTGCCAGCTGTGCTTCTCTAATTTCTTATTGGCTACGAAAATCTCCAAATCTAAGAAATTGATTATAAAAACGTCCAAACAGCAACGTTTCTTGACAAGTTGCTATTTATTTGCAGCACGGCAATAACATCTGGCCATGATGAACTCCAGGTGCAACTGAAGCCACAGGCTAGAACACACGGCCCACAATTCCATGTAGAACTTAGTATCACTCACAAAAGTAAACACAGCGCATGCTGGGTGGAAACCGGCTGTGTAAGCATGACATTAAAAGAACAGTAGATAATATGTGAAAACAGAATGTAACACATCCCCCTTATTAAATAAATAAAATGCTAAATGAAACAAAACAACGAAATGCATAGAAGAAGAAACTAAGGAACATATGTAATATGCATAACTAAATAAAATCATTATATTTTTGTGGAAACTGTCTTAAGCGGTTGGACACTTTGACTCTTGAAGCTACAGTATTATTTTCACGCCGATCATGAGAATTTCCAGACTGCACAATTTGGTGATCATTTAAGCAGGACTCCTCTTCATTAACAAGATCATTCACTTTTACCAAGTAATTATCTGGACATTTGGCTAACCTTCTGGTATTCCACACTTTTCCATCTTGAGTTATGACACTATTGTTAAATACCTTCTTAATTTGTAAGGCTTTGCCAAACTTACTAAGGCCTTTATTGATAAAACCAGGTTTTAAAATCCTGACCCAGTCTCCAACCTTGAACTTATGTGTCCTTGTTTTCCATTTGTTATCATACCATTTTTTTGTCTTTCTTTGTTTAATTTCAACCCTTCTGACAGTGTCAAGTATACACTCTTTCATCTCCAAACCTTTTGCACTTTTCCTTGAATCACCATGGACAAACACTGGAAGCTGGATTCCTTCCTTTCAACAGTTTAAATGTACTGATTTCAGTGGTAGTGTGCGGAGTGATACGATAAACCCATAATCGTTCTCTCAACGCACTCAACCAATTACCACCATGCTTAATGGAATCAATAACAATTTTTAAGCACACGATTAAAGCGCTCAACCTGTCCATATTCGTGTGGTTCATAGAGAGACGTGAACAAATGTTTTATGCCACAACTCTTAAGAAAAACTTCCATTTCAGATTAAGTTAATTGTACTCCATTATCAGTGACTAACATGGATGGACATCCTTCGCGTGCAAATATCTCCTTAAAAAAACTAATGACTGAACAAGTAGTGACTTGTGACACAAATTTCACTTCTGGCCATTTAGAGTGATAATCAATTAATACTAATGCAAAACGTGAGTTTTCTGGCAAAATGTTAAAAGGCCCAGAAATATTGAAAGCAACTTTCTGCCAAGGTTCTTTGGGCCACTTTACCATTTTTAGAGGGGGAATGTTTATCCTTAACATTTTTTCACTAGAAACACACTCTTTACATTCTCTAACAACTCGGTCAATAAATCTATCCATTCCAGGCCACCAAAAGTAACTTCTAATTAAACGTTTCATGGAAGAAATTCTTGGATGGGTTTTATGAGCAATTTTAAGTATGACGTCTTGCATACCTTTTGATGGAACACACTTACCACTTTTAAAAATCAGGTTTCCATCCATCTCCAATTCAGCTGAAACATTAAATAAAGCTAACATTTCTGACTTTATGTCATTTTTCTTTGGCCATCCTTTGATCACAATTTTTTTTAAATCATCCCAAATATCATCTTTACGTTCACATTCTTCCCACATTAACTCAGTGATTTAATTGAACTGAAGAGGAACCACATCATTGATGTTTACTACAAAATCACACTCTTTGACCAAACCTACACCATACTGACTACAAGGAAGGCGTGATAGAAAATCTGCCGTAACATTTTTTTTTCCAGGTACATACTCTGTTTTGAAGTTGTATTCTTGAAGTTTAGATGCTAATCTTGCAATTCTAGCTGTTGAATTCCAACCTCCACCAGCAGAAAGAATGTTAACTAAAGGCTTGGGATCTGTCCTCAAGGTAAATTTGCTGCCCCATACATAAATAAATCAATCAATCAATTGTGAGCTTTATTCGGTTTAAAATCACAAACCATAAAAGCGTACTAAAAATCATAAAAACATCTGTACATCACACAATTGTAAAATTCATTAAAATAATTCATAATAAAAGCGTAGCGATTAACCCCTCACAGACTTTATGTGCAAAGTATCTAATTAAATTTTTTTATCACAATATATATATTTCTCAGTACATTTTTAAATTACCCATAGTGTTTAACATCACAATATTAAAATAGTTTAGTACAAGAAATAAAGTGCAAGTGATAAGCCATATATTTATCCCACAGCTAAGTATACAGTACAATCATCGTTTATCGTATTATGCCTCAGTTTCTTCATAGATAAGTTCTTCGAGATGTGAATTATTGTGTCTTATTTTAATTGCGTTCTGAATGAAGACCGCCACAGCATTACAGACTTTAAAATTATCTAGGCTACAAATATATTCAAAAGCAGGTCTATATAAAAATAACCTCTCCTTTAAGAACAAAGGTCGTAAAAAACACTTCCTAAGCTCTCTATAAAAGTTACAGAACAAAATAAAATGTAACGTTGTCTGATTTGATTTGCCATCACAAGGGCACTTTGGCAAGTTTTTGCTCCACTTGCCCATTTTGGAAAGGCTATTAACAGATGAACCAAACCCATTCATAGTCTTGTAAGATAAAATCTGTGTGTTGTATTTGTGACCTGCAATAAGTAGTTTTGTGTCCCAGACCCAAAGGTTCTCTCACAATATTCCTTTGTCAAGGGTTTCGTGTTAGCATCTACTTCCCTCAACCAGTTACGTGAGTCCACCATACTACTTTTTAGTTCCTTTTTGTCATATTCAAGTATTTGGGAGGGATTTTCTAGATCAACATCCTCAACACATTCCTTTAAAAGATTTCTGATATATATCAGCCACGGGATTTTCCTCCCGTGGTCAAGGGCAATGCAATCTCTGATTACGTCCTGTGTAAACCTTGCACCCTCTTTGCTCCATATCCCATACCAAGTATTTAAACTTATGGTGCTTATAAAATCACTAATATACGGTGCCCCAAGTTCTTTATGTACACTATACGTGGGGTGGAATTTGGTACAGCAAGCAATCTTCGTAAAAATTATTTTCTTGGGTTTGAAGGGTTACACAATTTTCCACCCCCATAGTGCTGCCCCATAACAAGTTCCATTTAGGCATTTGCTATTATATAAAGTCATGATTTCCTTAATCGGTTTATTACCGATTTTTTCGAAAATCTGAAGATTGCCTCAGTCGACCTGACAAATTTTAATTTACATTGTTCAATCTGGGTTCTCCAATATCCCTTTGCATTGTAAACTAATCCCAGATATACAAATGAATTTGTTGCTTTGATTGGGGTGCTATTTACGTGGTGAACCTTAGTTTTAGGTTTCCTTGCCCACACACCATTGTAAAAGTTTTGTTCAAGTTTAGTACTAAGTCCTTGTCGTGCATAAATTCAGCAAATTTTTCTATCAGGGACTGTAGTCCGTTCGCAGTTTGTGATAAAAGAACTGCGTCGTCCGCATAGAGTAAAATTGGAACGGAGCGTTTACCTACTCTTGGGGTGTCAGCATTTAAATTTTGTAGCTCTGCATCCACTCCATTTACATATAAGGAAAATAAAAGGGGGCAAGGACACAACCCTGTCTAATTCCCCGGGTTACCCTGAAACTTGATGTACACTCTCCTCCTACCCCATAACGCACTCTAGTACTCAAACGGCTATACAGTTGTGAAAGATAATTCACAATGTCATTTGGTGCCCTCATATTAATCAACGTTTGCCATAGTTTTGAATGATTTACTAAATCAAAGGCACTTGTGAGGTCAACGAAACAAAGGTGTAAGTGACCCTTTTCGTAATTGTATATTTAGAAATAAGAAGGTGCAAATTAATGCACTGTTCTATTGTCCCTATCTCCCTTCTGAAACCGTCTTGTGTTTCAGTAAGAATTTTATTCTCTCCTGCCCACAATTCCAGTCTCTCCAGCAATATCCTGCCCATTACTTTAGATGTTGTATCGAGAAGGGAGATTGGGCGGTAACATTTGGGGTCTTTCCTATTGCCCTTTTTGAAGATCGGGACAATGATACTTTCCGTCCATGTTCTTGGAATCAAACCTTCAGCAATAGGGTTAAACACATTTTGTAACAATGGACCCCACAAACCCACATTAAGTTTAAAAATGTCTATGGGGATACCATCGACACCAGGCGCCTTTCCATTTGCACTTTTTTCTAAGGCCGATGTGACTTCATTTACAGTAATGGGGTCCAAATTGAAAGTATCAAAATTTATAAAAATGTTGTTATCATCAAATTCAGAAATATATATTGGATCACTATATGCTGTTAAGACAGGGATTTCATTATCTAAGTTAAAAACCTTCATAAAATGGTTAATCCATTCTAGGGGTTGTACTAGGCTTTCAATTTTTACAGCACTACTATCTTTAAAATAGGGGTGGTTTATCGTTTTCCAAAAAGGGAGGAGTCCCTAGTATTCGCTGCTTGTGTAAGCTTCTCCCATGCTTCACTTTGAATCTCCCTCTTTCTTCTTGCCACTGTCTGTTTATATATCGTCCTCCGGTTTTTGATCTGTTCAGTGTCTTTTGGTCTAATTTTTAAAGCATTCTTTAATAGGTGGTTTGCCTCCGTGCATTCTGAGTCAAACCAGCTAACTATCTTTTTCTTTTTCTTCTTAATTTTTAGACCCTGGGAAATCGCTGCAGTTATTTTACAGAAAGCCCCAATGATATCTTCATTTATTGAATCCCCCTTTGTACATAATTCTATATCATTTTTACAATCAATCAATAATCTCTCTACAAAATCAATCTGATTTATCCCGGACCATCTAATCGACGTGCCATTTTCTCCCTGAGTTTTTATGCTTGGTGCTAAGCACGGTCCTCCACAAGGGATATCAATCAATCTGACAGTTAGGAATACTGGGTTATGGTCGCTTAGGCAGCTTTTTTCCACCTCCATTTTTACTATCTGATTCTGACCATGAGCCGAGATTAATATGTGATCGATTATGGAGCAATGGCCTTGCCCTTCAAAAGTGGGTAACTGCACTTGTCCCTCGTATAACGTCTGGTCCACTACTTCCAGATTATATTTATACAAGGCCCAGTTAATTGATTCCCCATAGGTATTATGTGGGAAATGGGTGTAGCTTTCTCCGAACTCATTCTCATATCCACAGTACTTCCCTTCAAGTATATCACATTTCCTACTATTGAAATCTCCAACCCAGATCAAGAAGTAATCACCCTTGATCTGTTTTAAAAACAGATTAAGCTCCTTCTCAGGGGATAAAATTACTTGATATCTGTTACTGTCGAAGACATTATTATAGAAATTAATTATCACAAAACACTGATGATCAATAGTATTTAACCACAGAAACTGAAAATAAGGTGAATCAGTATAAACTTGCTTCAATGTCAGCGGGCATGTAACTGAAAGTAAAACAACTAGGCCTCCCTTTGCCCTTCCACTTCGTGATGGAATTGCTTGTGTATCAATTGTTGAGAAGCCATCAATAAAAAAGGGTTCTGTGTGCCAAGTCTCTTGTATACAAATAATTTGACACTTGTTAAAAAATTCAGGCCATATCTTAGCATCCAATTTCGAGTTAATGCCCGCAATGTTCCATGAAACTATAGTCAAATTATAGGCTTGCGAATTTAGTGTTGACATTAAGCCTTTATCGACAAGGGAAAAGTTTTGTTTAGAACATGGTTCGGCACCCTGGTGCAGTCAATCTATATCACTGCATCGTCTGAGAACTGAAAATCTGTTAGACAAGGGCAGAGGTCTATACCTATCAGCTGTCAATGGACCAGTGTCATACTCTTTTGGGTTTCTTGTAAATGGTCTATAAAAATATCCAAGCGGTACCCCAGTAATATCTCTTTTCCCATTGTTAACGGACATTTCTCCAACATTAGGTATCTCTTCAAGCAAAACTTCAACCATTGCCGGGATTCGAAAAGAGACAACCACACAGTCTCCCTCTCCCTTTTTCTGGGATCTCCCTACCCAGGGTACACTTCTCACCATGACAATGTTCCTAGCCAAAATATTTAAGTTATGGTGAGAGTGTTTCATGAACCAATGCAAGACCTTGTTCTTCAAGTCTACCCAACCCTCATTAACACCATCCGCCAATACTGGAACATCTCTAAGGATAATAGTATAAGGTGTAGCCTCAGGTGGTAAGTGAAGCGAGCCTCGTGATTGTGTCTATGCTCCATTATTTTATCCTGATTTCCAATAGTGGAGCATGTAGGGCTTGTAAGACTTGTTGTTTTTGTCACATTTCGGGATGATGATGTTAACTACAAGTCCCTTTTTGTACTTTCCTTGGCTATATTCTCTACAATTTTTTCCCTATTTTTCTCGTCATACCTAGATGCAGGTTTCGCTGGTTTCACTGAGCCACATACAGTCTTATTACTAGCAGTATCTCTCGTATTAACCTTTCCCACTATATCTGATGAATTTTTATTAGATAGTACTTTCTCGTGAGATGACAAATCTGTAACGACTTTCAGGATATGCGCTACATCATCCTTAATTTTCCCTATTTCCTTTAAGAGATTTTTTTCAACCATGTCAATCTTCCCAAGTAACTTTTTTGAAGCCAGATCCAGTTTAGTTGTACAATCATTGCTAGTGTTGGCCTTTTTGCCCTCCATTATGTTTAGAGAGCATTGGCTGTGGTTGTTTAGTTGAATCATCACCTTTTCCTTTTACTAGCTGTTTACTTTTGGCTACTGGTGGAATAGAACTACTTATGTCTGATAAAGTCAGTATTTCCAATGGGTCAGATGATACACAAGGTGCCCCACGAGTATTATGCACTAGGGCTGTTACTCTTTTTATTTGGACATTGTTGGTCAAATCTGCTTCTGGTGCAGGCTCAGATGGAGCCAGTGTAGTCTCATCTATCACAACGGTTAATGCATTCTTGGTGGCCGCTAAACGTTCTTCCACATTTTCAATTTCACTGTTAATTAAACCCATTGCATTGTTAAGGTAATTGGTTATAGGAGCACTCAGTCTGGCGGTTTTGTTCTTACTACTGGCAACAGCACCCGCAAGTTTACGTTTCCCCATGTCCTGTGATGTATTGTTAAGTTTTACAAGATCACACCACCTTTCCACCTTTCCACTGCATGAAATGGGGGCTCAGTCTCTTACCCCCAGTTATCAGCGTTTTCAGCGTTTCAGCGTTTCACAGCAAATTTCAGGCGCACACGGGAGCCCGCTCCTAGTTTTCAAGCGCCTCCAGGCGCTGCAATTGGCTGTGTAATTTTGCGGCTCCGGCGTGGGAAAAATCAGGCAGGCAATGTCGAGACCCGCGCTGTGGGAGCCCGCTCCTAGTTTTCAAGCGCCTCCAGGCGCTGCAATTAGCTGTGTGACTTTGCGGCTCCGGCCATACATAAATCCTTTAATGCTCTACAGCCCATACACACGCAAGTAGCTCCCTTTCAATGACTGCATATTTGCGTTCGGTTTCATTCAAAGTTCTGGACGCAAACGCAACGTTCCACTCCTCCTTGCCATTCTTTTGTGACAACACACCTCCCAAACCATACAGGCTAGCATCAACCGTAATAATGCATTCTTTTCTCATGCAAAATGGTTTTAAGGTGGGTGCATTAACAATATCAGCTTTGATATCATTAAAAGCTTTCTGTTGTTCCTCTAACCATTCGTAAGTGACATTTTTTCGTAAAAGTTTTCTTAAAGGTTCCATTGTTGTGGCAAAATTTTCTACAAATTTGCTATATTACTCGCACATGCCTGCGAAGGATAATAGTTGTTCCTTATTGTTTGGAGATGGAGCATTAAGTATTGCATCAACATTGGATTTCTTTGGAACCACTCCATCACCAGACAACGTATGACCAAGATATTCAACTGAACTTTTAAATAATTTGCACTTATGGGCCTTAAGGAGTAAGGCCATGGTTTTCCAGCCTTTTGCATACTTCATTTAGATGACATTCATGTTCAGTTTCATTCTTGGAGAAGATCAATATATCATCTTGAAAGCACTTTACATAATTATCTATATCTCTGAAAATTTGAAACATCACTCTTTGAAAGACCGACGAGGCGGATGCTAATCCAAAAGGCATCCTAGTATATTGGTAGAGACCCTGTGGCGTGATAAAAGCTGTGTATTTCTTCAATTCATCTGTAAGTTCTATTTGGTGGTACGCAGACCTTAAGTCTAATGTAGAAAAAACCTTTGCACCTTCCAGCTTGGACACAACTTCATTTATATTGGGTAATGGGTGACAGTCTATGACTATATTGGAGTATAATGCTCTTAAGTCCACACACACCCTCAATTTCTGGTCCGGTTTGCGGACTAAAACAATGGGTGAAACCCATTCGGAAGACTCAATAGTCTCAATAATGCCTTCATTAGATAGTTCCTTGAGCATGTCTCTTAATTCATCTCTTATATTAATAGGTACACCCCTCAACTTCTGTTTGACCGGACATGCATTATCTTTTAGTACTATTTTATGTGAAAAATTCTTCAGTTTTCCCAACTTATCACAAAACACATTTTTGTAAGTTTTAATTAACTGTGCTTCTTTCCCACCATTGCCAATATTAGCAATTTTCTCTATGTTATGTTCCTCACATAATGATACTGGTTCACTGGAACATGGGTTCAATATAATCCCTAATTCCCACTGGTCACGCCAACCCAATACGTTTACTCCTTTTACTGCAATATATAATTTTATCTGTGCACATCTACCTCTAAAATATAGCGGTACTCTGAAAAATCCCTCCATATCAATTTTTTTTTTTTTAAACTTTTTATTGCATTTTAACACAAAACCAAAAACCAGTACATACAAAATAAAGTCACTGTAAAAGGTACCCCATCCTCTACACACAAGCAGAATCATAGTGTCGTTCATCCCGTGGTGAAATGGGGGTCCATGCAGAGCAATACTCATTAAACCTTTCACCAGGCAGCGATAAGAGACCACGGTATACATAAAATACAAACAGGTCACAACAGTAAGCAGGTGGATGGAGAGATCGAGAGCGCCACCTCTCAGGGGGAGAGGCCAGCACCTCCGCCGTCAACTGGGCCATCAGTGTTCGCCTTTCTCTCTGGAGTTCCACCGTCGGGGAGATGCAGATGTCCCCTCTGTACCTGTTCCATTTCCCCCACTTCCGATCCCATTTCTTAGGGCAGCCACGTCCTTTGAAAACTGATTTTTCGGCCACCATGGCGGTATCCATGTCCCTTGCCCAGTCAACCAGGCGTGGGACCGTCGCCACCCCCCAGTGTCGTGCAATATTCCGCTTCGCTATAAGGAAGCCCATAGAGGCCCATGTCTGTTCATCATGTGTAAGATCGGACGTCCCCAAATATTGAGTAAGCATAGTCGGGGAGATAACCCCAGGGATTTGCCTCCCGCCCTCTCAAGTTGACGAGCGATTGTCACCTAGTAGTCCTGAATATGTGGGCAGTCCCATAAGATGTGAAGAAAAGTACCCTCCTGGTTGCAGTGCCGGAGACAGAGTGGATCGGGGCGTCTGCCCAGCCTGAACAGGAGCTTGGCATCAAAATATGCTCGGTGAAGGATCTTAAGTTGGAGAAGTCTCATGCGCATAGGAATGGCAATTTCTCAGGGTGAAGCAAGAACGTCCCGCCACGCGTCGTCCTCCATCTCACCCATGTCTCTCTCCCACCCCTCCCTCAGTTTCAGCATCGGGTCGGGCGGTTGTTGACCAGCTTTTTGTAAGTGAGCGAGATGGCCTTTCGGTCCATGGGATCCAACAACAGGCGGTCCTCCAACGGGGACGAGTCGGGAAGAGGACTATCCCTCGGCAGGGCGGAGGACACCACATGATGGATTTGCAGGTATCTGAACGTCTCTGATGGAGCCAATTGATATTTAGCTTGGAGCTCCGGAAACGATGCTAGCCTCCCCTTAGCCCAGATGTCTCGAACCGTGGAGATTCCAATCAAATCCCATTTGTCAAACCCTGGGCAAGCGCTGAGATGACCTAAGATATCGGGCTCCCACAGGGGGGTCGCCTTCGTCAGGCGCCCACACCATCCTAGTTTTCTGGTAACCTCATGCCAGATCTCGACCGTGCGCGCCGTGGGGCCTGTTAGGTTAAGTTTACGGGGGTTGGTGTAAAGTGCTCTGTTGTAGCCGCCCCGTCCTAAAAGCCAGTGATCCGTACGGAAACTAGGCTCATCGTGAGGCTCAAATACCCAACGGTTAACTACAGTCAACTGAGACGCCTGGTAGTACAACCTGAGATCCGGTAAACCGATGCCCCCATCATACCAACCCATGGTGAGTTTACTCATTGCAATACGTGGCGTACGGCCCTCCCATAAGAGTCCCCGCAACGCACCGTTGATTTGGGAAAAATAAGAATCTGGTATTGGGATAGGGGTATTCTGCAGGGCATAGAGAAAGCGTGGGAGCGCTAACATTTTGAACAGGGACGCACGTCCAAGAAGAGGGAGGGGGAGAGATCGCCAATGCACTACGTCGGATTTGAAACGCCGGAGAGGTCCGAGTAAGTTGTGTTCATAGAAGAGATCGGAGTCAGGAGTGACAAAAATGCCCAAGTATCGAAAACCCCCAAGGGCAACCGGGATATTAAAGCCCCGAGGACTTGCCGGGGGGGAACACAATAGCGCATACATCTGGGACTTAGACCAGTTTATCTGATATCCGCAGTGGGCGCCGAAAATGTGAAAAATGTGGAGCACCCGTCGCAGCAACCGTGCAGGGGAGGCCAAGTACAAGAGGATATCGTCGGCATACAGCGAGATGCAGTCCTCGTGAGATGCCGTCCATTTAAGCCCCCGGATCGCCGGATCTCCCCGGACCCACACCGCGAGCGGTTCCAAGACAAGGGCAAAAAGTAGCGGAGACAAGGGGCAGCCCTGCCGCGTGCCTCGCTGGAGCGAAAAAGTAGCGGAGCGATGGTTATTAACTACCACATGAGCCGTGGGTTGAGTATACAGTAGCCGAATCCAACGAATAAGTTTGGGGCTGAACCCCAAACGGGCCAATACAGCGAAAAGAAACTCCCACTCGATGGTGTCGAAAGCCATGGAGGCGTCCAATGACAGGAGAATCGCGTCTTCCTCGATGGTGTGCAGCCTGCCGAGGACCCCATGTACCCGACGTAGGTTCCGGGCCGTATTCCTCCCCGGCATAAACCCGGATTGATCCGGGTGGACCAAGTCAGTGATATAGTGAAGGAGGCGATTCGCGAGGAGTTTGTGAGGATCTTAGCCTCAACCGTTAAAAGGGATATAGGGCGATATGATTTACACTCATCGACAGGTTTGTGTGGCTTATGGATGACCACAATAGCGGCAGTGCAGATCTCTGCGGGTAGAACACCCGACTGAAAACATTCAGTATATAGATTGAGCAAATGGGGAGCTAATAATGCTGACATGGGCTTTAATAGTTCGATGGGAAGCCCGTTAGGGCCCATAGCTTTCCCGGAACGGACGTCCTGTATGGCCTTTTGAACCTCCATCACTGTAATGTCTGCCTCCAAGGTCTCTCTATCCTACGGCGGGATAGTAGGGATATCGAGTGTAACCAAAAGGTCAGCTGACATGGGGGCCTGTGACGTGGGAGAGCTGGTGTATATCTCCTCGTAATGGCTAGCGAATATGTCCGCTATTTGTTGGGGGTCAAGTAATAAGGGTACCCTCCGAGTTCGCTATCGCGCGGACCCATCTAGCAGCCTGCTCCCGTCGTTCAAGCCACGCCAAGAGCTTACCCGTCTGTTCTCCCTGTTCATAGATCCTGTGGCGGGAGGCTAGTGAACGCGCCGCCCCGTCCTCAGAGAGAAGCTGTCGGTAGTCCTGTCTTTTAAGTGCAAGACTATGACTTGTAGTGGGGTCAGGGTTTCGGGTGACCGACTCCTCCAAACTCGAGACCTCGGCCTCCAATTCCAATACTCTCTTGGTACGCTCAGCCCTATGTCCCACCATGAGTGATAAAGCGCTGCCCTTAATGACCGCCCGGAAGGCTCCCCACAGTGTCACTGCAGTGTCGACTGAGCCAACATTTTCTGCAAAGTAATATTCAGTGTCCTTACGGAGAGCGTCCCGGATGTGCGGAATTTTTAGTGCCCACGGGTGTACGGAAATAGAGCAGGGGCATCCCCCACTGCGAGAGCCCAGAGTCGCCAGGACGGGGGAGTGGTCGGAGATCCCACGGGCCAGGCAACCGGATCTCGTGAATAGCTGAACATCCTGGGCATGAGTAAATAGGTAGTCTATCCTCGACTGACTACCGTGCACCCCAGACTGGAACGTAAAACGGGTGTACAACAGATTGAACCACCGCCAGACATCCACCACCCCCAAAGCATTCGCGAACTCGGACAATTCAGATCCTCTCGATGAGTCCACTCGGGGAGGGAGGCGGTCCAGAGAACCATCCATCGTGAGATTAAAATCCCTCCCAGCACCAGCACCCCGAGTGGGAGGTCCAGCAGCAGGGTCCCTATGTCACGTAGCGTCCAGGCGCTGCAGTCCGGGGGGCATATACAGAGACGACGTTAACAACACGCCCTTCCCAGGTGCCCGAAACCGCGGCATATCTGCCCTGGGGGTCAGTCCAGGAGTTATGGATGATGTAGGGGCAGCCCCTACGAAGCAAAATCCCCGCCCCCCTAGAGCCCGAGGTAAAGCCGGAGTGGACCACCATTTTGTACCCTTTCCTGTTCAGAGCGCCACAGGAATTCCCTATCAGGTGCGTCTCCTGTAGTAGCACCAGGTCAAGAGCATTGCGCTTAATGTACTGCAACACAATGCCCCTCTTAATTTTGTCGCCCAATCCGTTAACATTCCAAGTAGACAAGTTAAGTGTCAGACCACGTGTCGTCACGTCCATCTAGTGGGAGTCGAGTGATGGCGGATAGGCAAACCGGGGCGTGGTCACTCTAGGTGGACGCCCCCTGCACCACTGACATGTGAAAGGAGTGTGAAAGTGGAGAGGTGAACAGTATTGTGTACCGGTGTAGAACAAAACAAACATCAACAACAAAGAACATGTCTGAATCCAAAAACAGTACCAAAGAGAGTATGACCAGAGAGAGTAGATCAAACATCCATCTGTCGTCATTTGCTGTCGAGACCAGTTGAAGAGGACATGTCTAAACAAAAGCAATACTAAAAATAACATCCCTCAACAATCCCCCCACCCTCCCCATTTCCCCAGCATGTACTCCCCAAGCCCCCCACCCTGCCTCCCTGCTCGGCGGTGACACAACCTCCCGCCCCCCAAACTAGCAGAGTGCCTATCGCCCACCCTTCCAAGAACTTACGGGGCCGTATGGCCGAACCAGGCACACATCCCCAAAGATTCTGCGTCTGTCCCAAATCTGAACCAGAGCAGCCGGACATGTCGTCATTAAGGGCATTGTCAAGGGCCAGGCACACCCCCTCCACCCTCCCACATGGGCAGCAGGGGAACAGGCAAAAGTTCAGGTCCACAAAGATAGCTAGGACAGTCTATCTCCGTCTGACGTGCATCAGTCTCAGTATGCGCAGTTAAATCCGACCCCAATGCGCACCGTCCGCCTGGAGTCAATCAAAACCACCAAAGGGAAAAATAAAAAATAAAAACATACAGACCAATTATTCGGCACCGCCCGTATCCTCCACCAAGTCCGTCTGCGGCGAGCCGCCACCAGAAGCTCGGGTATCATCGTCCATCCTCACACCCCGGGCGCGGTGATTGCGGTGGCTCACCGTTCGCCATCCCTCCAGCCAGTCCCAGGTCTCCTCCGGGGTTGTGAAGAACCAGGATTTGCCCTCCGATTCCACCCTCAACTTGGCCGGAAACATCATCGCATACTTCACCTCCTTCTCTCGGAGCACCTTCTTTACTTCCAGGAAGCTTCGTAGTTGCCGTTGCACCTTGAGGGTGAAGTCCGGAAAAAAGGTGATGCAGCTGTTCTGGAATTCTACTGGCGGGGCAGAGCGGGCACATTGCAGGATGACATCCCTGTCGTGGAAGTTAAAGATCCATGCAAGAAGCGGCTGTGGGGGGGCTCCAGGTCTCGGCCGGCCACCGGGCACTCGATGCGCCCGCTCCACCGAGAAGAAGTTGGAGAGCCCGCGTGGTTTGAGGTGGTTAACGATCAAGTCTTCCACGAAGAGGTCCACAGACGGTCCTTCCGCGTGCTCCGGCACACCAATTGTATGGACATTATTACGCCAGGAGCGCCCTTCGTAGTCGTCCAGCTGTGCCTCCAGCTTTGCGGCATGCGTTTGCAGGTCCTCCACCTTCCTATGTAGCTCAGATGTATCTTCCACCAGGGAGGTCGCCTTGGTTTCAACGTCTTTTAATCGGGAGTTCATGGTGCGCATATCTTCCCTTATGAGGGACACCTCAGTGGAGACCGTGTTAATCCGCGACTCCAAGGACGTACGGACGGTAACAATGGCGTCCAGAATGTCCTGCAATGTCGGGTCCGTCTTCTTCCCTCCAGTCTCAGGTTTTTCAGAAGCGGCGGACCCCCCTTTAGGGCTCGGGCTGGGACCCCCATCCCATGCGAATTTCGTCAGCTTGGCCTGGAGGGCTGCCTTTGAGCCGCGACCCCCCGCCATCTTGGATGCAGGTCTCGTCTACCGTACTCCCTTGTGGTGGACACGAAGACCAATATGTAGTGTCTGGAAGTGGAGTCGCCGGTACCCTCTCTCCGCACCAGCCAGTCCTCGAGGGACCAGGGCGTTGTCGCTAATGCCGCGTCGCAACGCCTTAGAGCGTGGTCATTCCAACGTCAGGCCGCCCAAGGTGCTTACCGCGGCCGTGCACTCACAGTAGTGCAGATGGAAGAACGGGATCGCGCGACAGGAGGCGATCAGTGGTGGCCGATGGATACCGGTGCGGCGGTAGTGGCGGCTAACCATGCAGGGTCGCGGCGCGGTTTCGCCAGTCAGTCTCGGGGGTCACCACAGCACATCGGTTCACGCCCCGGTTACGTAGTATGGCCCAAGCCAGAGGTAGTAGTCAGACTCCGGCCACAGCCCAAAAAGCAGACTCGCTGTATGCCTCCAGTCAATGCCACTGCAGCGTCTCAGTTCCAGCCCCGCAATGTTACCAGTACATGGGGCCGCGTGAGGTCTCCCCGGAGATCAAGAGCGGAGCCCAATACACATCTCACCTCCAGCCGCCGTGGGGGAGGGCACCCACCTCGCTCCACTCGCACCTCAGCCACAGTCGTCTCCGCCGATGTTTCTAGGGCGCACTCACAGGCCTCTGTAGCTTTCAGCCCTTTATAACGCCAGGCCCCCAGTGGCGCACACTCCACACTGCGGGAATCGCGGCGAACAGCAGCCGCAGCCCGGGACCTCCCGCTTGCAGCAGCGGGGTGTCCGCACATTGTTTCTCGGCCCGTCAATTGCGTCGGAGGGCTCCGCCTCTAGTCGTGCTCCAGGCCGGCGAGCCGCGCGTCAGCTCCCCCGGCCCCGTCCGGCCGGAAGGTATCGGTCACGTCACCGAGTCTCCGCTGCCCCGCCTGAGCCACGCTGGGGATCGGTCTGTTGCCTGGCCCTTCCGGAGACAGAATCCGGCAGCTCCGCGACAATCCGGGGACAATTAATCGGATATCTAAACGGATGTAGAGCTCGGTCGGCGGAACCGATAGATTAGGCGGCCATCTTCGTGCTCGGCTTGGCCACGCCCCCAATATCAATTTTTGACCCATCAAAACTTTCAGCCATAATGTCAGATGGTTGAAGTTGGCCGTAATCACATATTTCATTCATTTTTTCCTTGTAATATTGTGAGGTAATAATAGTACAAGGTGACCCAGAATCCACTATGAGTTCTAAATCTGCTCCTAGAATTTGAACAACACATTTTGGGGATTTTAATATCACCTTGTTATTAGACCCATTATTGATGATGGAGACAACTAACCCTTTGTTGCATTCTAAAATATCGCTATTTTCACTTACATTTGTAAACTTGTTCGACTCAGAAATGCCTGAGATTAAACCATGTGTTTGATTCGGGTTTCGTCTAATATCTCTACAAACATTTCCAAAATGCCCCATTCTACCACAATTCCTACATTCTCTGTTAATGGCGGGACATCCTGGGAACGATGCCATATGAGATTTACTTCCACATTTATAACAAGAATTTTGATTTGGATGACCCATATATCTCTTGCTTCCAAAGCTATTATCATACTTAGTAACACTGTATTTCACTTGCGGAGCATCATTCTTATTATCATGCTTATTTTTGAGTACACAAACTTCCTCTACCGTTTCAACCTCACTAGTATTTTTTCTTACAGTCTGCATCCGCTTCTCCGATTGTTCTAAAGCCTTCGCTGTGGCTATAGTTTCTGATAATTTAGGATCTCCCATGACCCATAATTTCTCTTGAATTTTTCTATTTTTTACATGCACAATGATCTGGTCTCTGATCATCTCATCAGCCATAGTTCCAAAATTACAGTGCATGCTTAATGATCTTAATGCAGTCAAAAATCATCGAACAACTCTTCCTCTTTTTGTGCTCTAGTGTAGAATTTAAATCTGTTCAAAGCAATGTTAGTTGTTGGTTTGAACCTCTTCTCCATTCTTGACAAAGCCTCAACATATACATTCATATTGTCTTGTCCTTCTTGCGGTGTTATTTGTGGGAATGCTCTGAAAATTACTTGTCCTTCTGAGCCTAAACAATGTAAAAAATACTTTTCTTCCTTTCTGCGCCCATACGTTCTCCATCTATTGCCTTCATATATGTTATAAACTCATCTTTCCATCTTGTCCACGGTATGGGTGGATCACCTTTTAACTGTAAAAATGTTGCTGGAGGCTCAAACTGCATCTATATGCCAAAATTAATATTTTGTATATATATTTTTGTTTCCTTTTAATCCCTTTCCAAAATTGAGTTATCTTAAATTTGTGAAAATTGTCTGTATGCGCAATATACACTAAATTAACTTGTCACTAAAGTTCCAAATGTAAACTATATAATGCCTAGCTTTTCCAGTCATATGCTTGAAACAAAGTAAATAATAAATAAAAGTTTAATGTGGCACAATGTCACTCACCACCATACTTCAATTTTGCCTTGTGAAAAGCTTTGCAGCGATGTGCGATGACGATCTTAAGTGCATAAAACTAACGAAGGTCTTATCATACTGGTTCGGCACCGGGTTGTCATGGAGATACAAACGGCCGCCACGTCGCATTGCACGTATTCAGGCTTGCGTCATGAAGTAATAGAACGCACGCCTGCTTACATGTTCCTCTCTTTCAATTCGATTGTTGCGGGCGTCAATCTTACGTGTGCATCCTTTCCCTTCTGCGCAGAATCTTGCCTGCGTGATCCTTTGAATCCGAAACAGGTAGTCAATACGTTCCGTTTCTTCTCCTGAAGACTGTATATATTTAAACTTTTCAATCTTGCTCGCCGTTTTTAATCAGCTTCCTCGATGCGTTTTCACTGCCGATCTCGACAACATACTCCAGACCGATACTCCCAATTAGATTCCTTTCTTCAAGACTGCCAACTTACATCAAAAAAAAAATTTCCGTCATGGAGTTGATTCTTTTCAAATCTTTTTCCTTGGGTCCAAGAAACACTTTGTTCCCGTGCTGCATACTTGACAAAAGCGGTTCTTCTCCTCGTCGCCATTATTAAAACGTCCAAACAGCAAAGTTTCTTGAAAAGTTGCTATGTATTTGCAGCACGGCACTAACATCTGGCCATGATGAACTCCAGGTGCAACTGAAGCCAAAGGCTAGAACACACAGCCCACAATTCCATATAGAACTTAGTATCACTCACAAAAGTAAAAACAGCGCATGCTGGGTGGAAACCGGCTGTGTAAGCATGTCATTAAAAGAACAGTACATAATATGTGAAAACAGAATGTAACATTGATCTTCTCTTTACTGAACTCCCCTGTGAAGTGTAAATTGAGCTTGTTCACATGGATACGTCGTATAAAACCATCAGCAATTTGTGGTGACCCCTTCCAAATTACAAAAAGGTCATCAATGTAGCGTGACCATACCACTACATTTTCTTCCCACTCTTTGGAGAACTCCACTCCGAGAACCCGCTCCTTCCACCATCCCATGAGTAGACATGCGTAGCTGGGCGAGAAGCAGGCTCCCATCATGGTCCCCCTTATTTGTTGATATAGACAGTTGTAAAAAAGGAAAAAAATATTATATAGACATTCTTGAACCATATCAATTAGCATGCATGCATGTTGATGTAATGCTAATGCTCTATTTTTCAAGTAATATTCAACTGCTTGTACACCACCACAATGTCTGATGCTAGTGTACAAAGATGAAACATCTAAGTTCATTAGGACCAAATCATCTTCCCACTGCATATCATATATGGATTTTAAAAAACTTCCTGTGTCTTTTACGTTCGATGGTAAGTTCTGAACATATGGCTGCAAAAAATAATCGATATATTTAGATATATTTTCATTTAGTCCTCCAATAGCTAAAATAATTGGACGCCCTGGTGGATTCATAGGATCCTCGTCAATCTTTGGTATTACATACATGACAGGCATCCTAGGATGATCATTGTGTAAATACTGTATTCTTCCTGTGTTAACAGTTCATTTTTGCACCAGCCCAACAATTTTAAATTTATGGTTGTTCTTACTTTGGCCACTTGTTCTTTAGTGGCCCTGACGTAGCACGTATTATCTCGCAATTGGCTTAGGACTCCTGTCTTGTATGCCGTCAAGTTCCAAAGGACGATATTGCCCCTATTGTCAGAATTGGATATCACCACATCATTCTGTTTTTGGAGCTTGTGGATTAACGTAAAATATTTCCTGTTTTGGCTACTTTGAGTTGGTTATTTCACTTCACATGTTGTTTACCCAATCTTTTGACTTCTTGTATTAGAATGTCATATATATATATATATATATATATATATATATATATATATAAAAAATATATGGTATATATAGTATATATATATATATGTGTGTGTGTGTGTATTTATGGTATATATGTGTGTGTGTTGTTTTAGATGCCAGTGCTACCTCACTTCACCATTGTTCTTGTGTTAGTGTACCTCCAGCAAGGCTCAATGATGCCATTTCTTTAACTTATGACACTTAACTTTACGTCATGCTACCTTACCTAATTAAGATTGCTTATCAGCCTATTGAATGGAATAACTTCTAAAAATATAATACTGATTTGGCAGTATATGACCTCATTGGCACTCAGGGGGATTTCCTCAGGCAGAGTCCACTTTTCTATTTTGCCTTGAGGTAATCCCCTCTGCCATTTAGCGATTCACCTACCTGTCTTAAAAATAAAGTGACGATTCATTAAATGATAAAGATGTTTATACTTTATTTTTTTTAAATAAGGCAATACAAAGATTTACACACTTCTACTTTAAGGATCCTTGACAAATCTAGAGATTGATACAAAATCTTACATTAATATGCCCCCCCCCCATTGGTAAACTGACATGTATTTGAACTATGATAACTAATATGGTAGTGTCTACAGACAGTGAAAGGTACACATGAGCCATTAAATCCTGGCAAAAAGCAAAGATAATAATAACAGAACCAGCACCCCAAGCTGCACAATTCCTCTGGCCACACTTTCTAGGTACCACTATAAAAACCTATGGCTAATTACTCGTCATAAAGTATTTTATAATACTTGTTACATTGTCACATCCATTACCTAAACTAGTGCCCCTCTTAATTGCTCTCATACATTTTAGCCAATGGTAATGGGTTTATTAACAGCTTTGATTTAAAAAATTGCATCCAAACATGTTTTTAAGAGATCACAACCCATATTAATTACAACAGTGAATTGAGATATTAACACAGGTTTAATTGCAGTATTTAGCTTTACACATAAGGCCTTGTAGTGTCAGACCTCTTCTTGCAATAGTCATAATAGGAGGGCTATTTTGTGTGCAAATATACTGACAAAATTAATTAAAATGTTGTCTAATTCAGCAGTACATTTGCAAACCCTGAAATAGGTGGACTTGTGGAGGCAAGGTGCAGAGCAGCTTATTGCTCTTTAGGGGTGTTGGAAATTACCTCTTTTCCATGGTATTCCCCCAGATTGTTGCCTTCTTTTGCTAGCCATAGGACTCTGCACAATTGGCACATTTAGTTTACTTGTAATTCTCTAATACATGGTACCACATGTACCCAGAGCCCGTAAATTACATTCTACTAGTTGACTGCAGCACCCATTGTGCCACAAACTAAAGTAGCAGCCAAATATGTCTGTAGGTCTACCACTGAAGCCTGGGTGCACAGATTTAAACTGTCATTTCGACCTAGCAAAAAATAAAATAAGAAAACCTTCTGCCAAGCCAAAACCTTCCTTTTTATTACTTATAAGTCACCCATGGGGTAGGCCCTAAATACCCATAGGGCAGACTGGAGGGTTCTACTTATTGTATTCTTTTTGCTATTGTGTTATTTTATTTATTAAAATATTCCCTATTTTTCTACATTGGTTTGGGATTTTTCTTGTGTTGTGTTTTAACATTATTACTAATGCTTTAATCTCTTGCACGGGGCCAACATTTCTCATAAGACATACAAAAATGATTGCACTGCTCTACAAAGAAGGAACACACACTTTATTTCTACTGCAGAGCTTTAACAATGCACAACGTTCGTCCCCTACACACACACACTTTCTCTCTCTCTCTCTCCTGCAGGACTGCAAAGTTAATACGGAACACATTTGACCCTGCATTTTTTAATATTGCCAGAAGCATGTGGCAGTTTTCAGGAGCTATACATTTTTGGGTTCCTGGAAATTCTTTGAGAAAAAAATGTTGAATATTAATGGACCCCAAGTACAATTTCGTCTACACCTACTTAGGGACACCTTCTTCTTATTGCACATAGATTTCTATAGAACGGGGTTTTGCCAATTAGTCTTCATCTTGAAACTAACCTATATGTCTTAAACAAGGACTGGAAACAGCATCTCTCCTTCTATTAATTTAAAGATGCATGATTCTCAGAAATCAAGCCAACACGTTCCAGCTTCTGGAATTTTGATTCTGGAATTTTGATTCTGTTTGTAGGAAAGTAGGATCTGCTTCTTATGGTTACCCCGACTTTTTGCTTGATTTTACACTGTTTTGACTAGTCTGACTGGGATCCTGCTAATCAGGACCCCAGTCTATATGCTTTCGACTTAAAATGTTATGCCATGTACTTTGGTATACTCCAGATTGGATACTGGGGTACCCTTATAAGTCCCTAGTATATGGTACCCATGTACCCAGGGCATAGGTACCCCAGACGCCTCCCATGGACTGAAGCATGTATTATGCCACCCATGAGAGGCCATGCAAAATGGAACTACAGATCTGCCATTGCAGCCTGTGTAAGCTGGTACTTGCACCACTTACTTTAGATATAGGTTCACTATATCTATAGGTCACTACACTTAAAACTTATAAGTCACCCCTATGGCAGGCCTTAACAATCCTGAAGGAAGGGTGCTGGGTTTTACGTGAGCGGATGCCCCTGAATGAGCAGAGCCCCTCTGCAGCCTTCGGAGACCATTCTCCCGGGCTGTCTGTGACTCAGCCAGACATATAGGTAGAGGTGCATTATAACCTCGCGGTAAATGCTATCTCGAAAACGGCTGAAACAAAACATGTCGTGTGTGGTATCAAACACCTTGGAATCATACCTCCACACCGGTAACCGGTGTGGGAGGTATGATCCACCCTTCTGAAGCGAGCTTTGTGGGTTCACTGGTCTTTCCGGTACCAGCCTTCTCGACCCGGACAGCACAAAATGGATGCTGCCGACCAGAGACATATTTCTGCCCTCCTGCTGCTGAGCCAAGCTCGAGCAGAGGAAGGCAGCACAATAGGCATCCTGTCACAGGGAGGTGTGACCACCTCCCAGACAGGATTTAGTGTATTGGGACTGGGTGGGTGCACTTCCACAGTGCCTGAAAGTCTGCACCTGGGGCACATTTGGTGTCCCTATGCATAGTCCAGCTCAAACCAGTTCTGGGAGCCATTGGCTCCTGCTCTGGCCCGAAACTGGACAAAGGACATAGCAGTAACCTCCCCTATGTCCTGACCCTTCCCTAGGAGGGTCCCCTGAATCTGTCCAACCCTCTCCCGTGGGTAATTAAGGGCTTACCTGGCTCTAAGACTTTAGATTTGACGTGGACAAAGATTCTGAACAAGAAACCACTGACCTTCGCCATCTGAACACTCTGGACTTTGCTGGACTTCGACTGGGCCCGACTTCGTCTCCCTCTCCGCCCAAAGCCTTGTCTGTGCCCTTGCACCATACAGGCTCTGTGCAGGACCTGTGGAGCACTAAGGACCACTGAAGAATCTCCCTTGGGGTGAAGGAGTCACTCCCCTGCATTCACAGGCACTGCAATGCAACTGACTGGTCTGCTGATCCCTAGCTCCTGCGGACTCTGAAGGCTCCAGCAACACAGGAGGTGGGTTCTGAAGTTCCTAGAGGTCTATCTGCCCTCTCACTGAGTTTGAGGCCAGCATCCCTCGTGGGGACCGCATAACCCGAACCCCTGCGCACCGCGTACATTTGCAAGTGCATATGCTTGTTGGCGATTCCCGAGCTTGTGCACTGGACTCCATGTAGTCCTGACCCAGAGCAGTATTTCCAACAAAGAACTCCGGCCTTCTCGCACCTAGTGCTCCGTGGGCTGGTACTTTGTGCTCTTGCTCGAGGTCCCCTCACGACTCCTGGTCCTTCGACCTGTGGGTCCTCTTGAGGGTCATCTTGATTTCTATTGGGCTTCCCTGGTTGCTCCAGATGTGTCCTGATTCCCCAGTCCTTGGTGAGTCCCCTGGACCTTGATGGTCCACACCGTAACCTGCTTGACCTTCCTGCGTGGGTTGCTGTTGCCAAGGCTTGTTGGTGCTCCAGCCGGACACTGACCCCTCAGCACTAGACATCCTTCGTGGGACAGCTCGCATCCAGCTCCTGGTTGTCCCCGACATTTCCTGGACCTCGTGGCTGCAGAGTTAGGCATCCCTTCTTCACACCTGAAGCAACCAACATCGTTGGGCATGCGTCTACCGAGCCCCTGGTCACCCTGAAGTGACCCAGACTCTGTCCCCTCTGCTTTCAGGTTTCCTTCCATCACGAATCCACCCTTGGATTCCTACGGACACTTTCTTCCTTCCCGGCAGCAGCTCTTCTTTGCAACCCTTCATTGAAAACGACGGCGGTTTCCGACACCACTCCAGACCTATGCACCCGGCTCCTCTGGGATAGGTAACTTGGGTACTCCGGTATCCACGGGTGGGGGTGGCTCTCCAACCTCCTAAGTTCCAAAGGGTTTCCGCGAAGTCCACAGAGAAGGGTCCTTAAACTTTAAAATTGTAACCGCGACTTCCCCATAGAATTGTACGGAGCCTGCGGTCGTATTAGCACACTGCACCCGTCCTCCGTGGGGTCCCTTTCTACTCACCTTGGGTGGTTCCTTGGGGTCCCAGCGATTCTGCGTGTTCTAGACACTGTCTCGACTCCAGTCCTTGTTCTTATACCACTATTTTAGTGTATGGTTTGGTCTCCCCCTGGAGCCCACTGTGTATTATGCTACTTACAACGGTTTCTTTGCTAAAGTATTGTGTGCTTTGTGTTGTATCCTCATGTAGAGGATACTAGAGAGTGTTATATAAATAAATACATATTTTTATAACTACTGTGTGGTTCTCCTTTCATTTAGTTAATACTAAAGGTGATATTCTGGTAAAACAAGCTGCTTTACATTCCTTCAAGATTAAGCCTGAAGGCTGCTCTCCACAGCTACCACTAGGATAGCTTTCTAAAGGTTATCTTTGACCTCATCCATCATAAGGGTCGTTTGGACTGGTGCAAGGTGCCCACTTTAATTAGTGGACAGCATATACCAGGCCAACTTCTCACGCTGTTTTCACAAGCTGTTTGTGCCTCAGAGCCAACAATTGTTTTGGCTAGCTAGTGGCCTGATTACGAAGTTGGACAGACTGCCACCGACAGCTTGTCGGTGGCGGTCCGTCCGACATCTGGTGCCACAGTCCGACTGTTGGATTATGATGCGGGCAGTCAGAGGCAGCAGGCAGCAGGCAGAGGGACTGACCAACGCTTCTGACTGGCTCCTTGAGCCTTATCGTAGTGTAATACCCTACAATAGGGGCAGTGTCTGCTCAGGCACTGGCGTAGGGATTACAATGTCCCTTTCCATCAGCCTTTCCATGGTGGTCCGACAGCCATAGAAAGGCTGTCAGAAATGGACTTTGGGGTCCATTAGCAGAGTACCCGTCCCCCTGGGCCTCCGCTATGGGGCCGGAGGGCACCCTTGGTGCCCCCCCGAAACATCCATGCACCCTGTGCCAGGCTTCACATCGGGCCTGGCACACGGTGCAAGGATGTTTCCAAACATGCCTTTTTGCATTGAGACTTGTGCTGCGGCCCTTTTTTGGGCCGCAGCACAAGCCTCAATGCAAAAAGGCATGTTTCCAACCGCCTACACTGCGGTCAGATCGTAATTTGGAGGTCGAGACCACCGCCTACTTGTCAGGAGGTCCCGATCCCTGAAATGTCGTCGGTGGGATGATCATCCGACTGGCAACGTAATGAGGGCCATGGAGTCTTTAATAACAAAGACCAATGTAATTGATTAATACAGTCTTCTCACTCTCACAACCAGAGGAACTGTTTACCTAAGATGATTCCAAGCACTTATCTCTCAGTGTTTGTTCTTGGCTATTTCAAATAACATCATGGATTGAGGATACACACAACGGAGAAGGTGGTACGGTAAAATATTCAAGATATCAAGATAATTAGTGCCAGGGACAATCATGTGTTTCCATACAGTTTTTAGGAAGTGGCACAACATTTGTCATTGTAGTACTCCACAGCTAGTCTACTAACACAACTAAATAAGCACCTGATTAGTAGAGGTTTCTAGTCTTAAAGGCTTTTAATCACGCATCTCCCAGAAACAGAAATATTGTGGACAGGTGCAACTAGAATCCTAATCTAAAAGAGTGCCTCCATATATTTTGTTGGGTTCATCCTTTCTGGTTCCTGGCAGCGTCAACAGTGCCAAACAGTGATGTTTTATAAATGGACTTCTCCTCGTCACATCTTTCCCTCAAGTGATGAAAAAGAAATCTTACGTCTTCAGTGTGTAAGTTAACCACTATTCACTCTGCATCTGAATGGCAGACATGTGTGTGACAACTGATGGAAGCAGAAACTAAGCGATTTTCTTCAAAGTGTGTTTATATGGAGAAGTCACAATTCAGCGAGCGGCCGGTGGCACACAATAGGCAGCAATTGACAAGTTTATGGAAATCAAACATACTAAAGGGGAACCTGGAACCTGACAACACATAGCAATGTTCCAGCTCCTAACATTCTACATCCACCGACTACATGGGTTTTTCCTTTACAGAAAAAACAAATAAAACTACATACTTTCATCTTTACCTGTTCTTTAGATTTACCAATAATAAGATAAATAGCTAAAATAAATAACTCCAAACATCATATATACTCCACAATAATACAATGAAATAACTATTTCCTGGAGAATACTAAAATAAACAAACTACAAACATTATATATATATATATATATATATATATATATATATCTATATTCACTGAAAAAACCATAGGTTTCAGGGACGTTATAGTTACAAATTAGCATTTAAAAAACCTTTGAAATTCACTGAAAAAACCATAGGTTTTAGGGACAGTTATAGTTAGTTGGACATTGCACTCGTACAAAACCCGTGAAATTCCCCCGTTATAGTTAGTCCAGCTAACTATAACTCGCGCCCCGCAATGTACTGCTGATGACGTCACATATTACATCACTCATGACATGGTCAGTGACATCACTGATGACATCACTGATGACATCTCAAATGACATCACTGATGACATCACTGATGACATCATCCAGTGACTGTGTGTTTCTGTAAAGTTTAAATATTTTTAATATATATAGGAAAAGACGTATTGAAGAATGAGTGGGTGTGTAAGTGTCTGTATGGATGATTTAGTAGGTGCGTGACTGACTCTATAAGTGAGTGATTTAACGTATCTTACTGAATGCATGGGTTAGTGACTAAACTGGGTGAATGTCTGTATCCGTCTGTCTGTTGCTGTGTAAGTGGCTGCATGTGTTTGTGAATAGCTACATGAGTGTCTATATGAGTTATTGAATGCTTGTCTGAGTATCTGTATGGGTGCCTGAGTGTTTGTGTGGGAGGGGTGTGTGCAACTCTGTGCATAGATGTGTGAGTGGGTGATTCACTGGGTGGATGGTTTCAAGAGTGCAACTGTGATAGACTGTATGGGTGGGTAAGTGTGTGTAAGAGTGTGTTAGTGAGTGAATGTATGTCCCAGTGGTACATGTGTGAGTAACTACATATGTGAAAGGCAGTATATATGTGTGTTGGAGTATATAAATAGCTATAAGCGAGAGTGAGTGATTGTGATAGTGGCTGTATGGATGAGTGTGTGCTTGTATCAGTGATTGTATAAGAGCGTAAGATTGTGCTACTATTTGTATGAGTAAGTGAGCTGGTGTGTGTATAACTGTATAGGTGAGTAAATGGTAGTGTGTTTAATTATTTGCATGACTGACTAGGTGTGTGAGTACCTCTATGGATGAGTGGCGGTGTTTGAGTGTCTATATAGGAGTATGAGTGCATATGATAGTCCTGTACTGAGTGACCGTAAGTATGAGTGACTGTACGGGTGAGTGAGTGGATGTGTGCGTAGACCTAAGAATCAGTGAGTGGGTATGTAGTTATTGGTGTTGGAGTGTCTATGGTTTTGCGAATGGCAGTCTGTAATTTAGAGTGGGTGTATCAAAGGTTATATTAGGGTGTGAGGAGGTGCATCAGATTATCACGTGGATGATGTCATCAGTGATGTCATTTGAGATGTCATCAGTGATGTCATCAGTGATGTCACTGACCATGTCATGAGTGATGTAATATGTGACGTCATCAGCAGTGCATTGCGGGGCGCGAGTTATAGTTAGCTGGACTAACTATAACGGGGAATTTCACGGGTTTTGTACGAGTGCAATGTCCAACTAACTATAACTGTCCCTAAAACCTATGGTTTTTTCAGTGAATTTCAAAGGTTTTTAAATGCTAATTTGTAACTATAACGTCCCTGAAACCTATGGTTTTTTCAGTGAATTTCAAAGGTTTTTTAAATGCTAATTTGTAACTATAACATGTCTGAAACCTACAGTTTTTTCAGTGAATTTCAAAGGTTTTGTAAATGACAATTTTTAAATGTATTAATTGTTATATAAATTTTTTTCATACTGATTTCCAAATTTTTTAGAAACAATTTTTTTTTACATATTTTTTTTTTAAATTACATTGTAATTACATTATACATTACATTACAAAAAATACTTTCTCAGAATGAATTACTTTAGTTTAATTACTTTGCACATAGGCAATAGACTTTTAAGTACAGTAGTTACAGTTGTTGCAATGGGCAACACATTTTCAAACACAATGCAACATTCAGCTCAATGTGAATTTCTAGTTAAATGCAATTAGTTTCTTTATGGATTACTTTTCTAACCACATTACTGGATCCTAGATTCAGTCCTGGGACATCTCCTGTAAACAGTTGAGTAAAAGCGTTTTGGTTACAGTCGTGATTTTTAAGGAATATTATTGTACTTTAAAAGTTCACACTTAGAAACTTTTTCTCATAGAATCACCAATGTTATCCTATGGAAGGAAATTCACTTAGAAGTTAAAAACTGTTATCGTTACTTTTTCTTACTCAGTGTTGGATCCTGGATCCAGCACTGGTGCATCTCCTGTAAACAGTTGAAAGAATGCGCTTAAGTCATACAGGCGATTTTTAGGAATATTTGTAGTTTGTGAAAATCAACACTTTGAAACTTTTCTGCTGAAAACCAGACAATGATATCCTATGGAAGGAAATTCAAGTTACTGGTAAGTACGGTTAAAATTACTTTTCAGGACCAGTACTGGGCTGAAAGATGCAGCACTGAGGTCTCTCCTGATAACAGGTGAGTAAATCGGAATTCGGATTTCGGCTGATTTTAGAGGAATATTTTAAAGTTCCAAAACTCCACACTTAGAAGAATTTCCAAGTGAAACCAGTCAATGTTAGCCTATGGAAGGAAATTCAAGTTACTGGTAAGTACGGTTAAAATTACTTTTCAGGACCAGTACTGGGCTGAAAGATGCATCACTGAGGTCTCTCCTGATAACAGGTGAGTAAATCGGAATTCGTATTTCGGCTGATTTTAGAGGAATATTTTAAAGTTCCAAAACTCCACACTTAGAAGAATTTCCAAGTGAAACCAGTCAATGTTAGCCTATGAAGGAAATTCAAGTTACCGGTAAGTACGGTTAAAATTACTTTTGAGGATCAGTACTGGGCTGAAAGATGCAGCACTGAGGTCTCTCCTGATAACAGGTGAGTAAATCGGAATTCGTATTTCGGCTGATTTTAGAGGAATATTTTAAAGTTCCAAAACTCCACACTTAGAAGAATTTCCAAGTGAAACCAGTCAATGTTAGCCTATGAAGGAAATTCAAGTTACTGGTAAGTACGGTTAAAATTACTTTTCAGGACCAGTACTGGGCTGAAAGATGCAGCACTGAGGTCTCTCCTGATAACAGGTGAGTAAATCAGAATTCGGATTTCGGCTGATTTTAGAGGAATATTTGTATGTTTCAAAAATCAACACTTAGAAACTTTTTCAGCAAAAAGCAGGCAATGATATCCTATGGAAGGAAATTCAAGTTACTGGTAAGTACAGTTCAAATTACTTTTGAGGATCAGTACTGGGCTGAAAGATGCAGCACTGAGGTCTCTCCTGATAACAGGTGAGTAAATCAGAATTCGGATTTTGGCTGATTTTAGAGGAATATTTGTATGTTTCAAAAATCAACACAGAAACATTTTTCAGCAAAAAGCAGGCAATGATATCCTATGGAAGGAAATTCAAGTTACTGGTAAGTACGGTTAAAATTACTTTTGAGGATCAGTACTGGGCTGAAAGATGCAGCACTGAGGTCTCTCCTGATAACAGGTGAGTAAATCGGAATTCGTATTTCGGCTGATTTAAGAGGAATATTTTAAAGTTCCAAAACTCCACACTTAGAAGAATTTCCAAGTGAAACCAGTCAATGTTAGCCTATGAAGGAAATTCAAGTTACCGGTAAGTACGGTTAAAATTACTTTTCAGGACCAGTACTGGGCTGAAAGATGCAGCACTGAGGTCTCTCCTGATAACAGGTGAGTAAATCAGAATTCGTATTTCGGCTGATTTTAGAGGAATATTTGCACAATGGTGAAGGGAGGGGCGGGGCCTGAGGTGACATCTGTGCAAACGCGCCCGTGGCGCGTTTTAAGTTGGGGGATTAAGTCCCCTTGAATCATGAGGGTCCCTACGGGCCAACTAGCCCACCAGGAACCTCCAGTATGCGCCAGGGGCTGCGTTGCAGAGACATGTACAGAGGCCACACCCCTTTTACACCTCTCTGCAACGCAGCTCTGTGGCGCTTTCTGGACGTACCTGTTGGGCTAGTTGGCCCCCAGGGACCCTCAGGATTGAAGAGGATTTAATTCCCCATCTTAAAACGCGCCACGGGGCCTGTTTGCACACATGTCACCTGAAGCCCCGCCCCTCCCTTCACCACTGTGCAAACGCGCCCGTGGCGCGTTTTAAGTCGGGGGATTAACTCCCCTTGAATCCTGAGGGTCCCTGGGGTGCATCTAGCCCACCATATACCTCCAAAAGCGCCAAGAGCTGCGTTGCAGAGAGGTGTAAAAGGGGCGTGGCCTCTGTACACCTCTCTGCAAGGCAGCCCCTGGCGCATACTGGAGGTTCCTGGTGGGCTTGTTGGCCCCAGGGACCCCCAGTATTCAAGGGGAATTCGTTCCTCTCTGCAAACGCGCCAGGGGCGCGTTTGCAGAGTGGTGAAGGAAGGGGCTCGGCCTACGGGCCCGATCGTTTTTGTTTTTGTTTTTTTTTCCCTGAAGGGGGCTGTGTGGCCCCCCTTCCTTTTTCCTATTTTTAGGCCCTGGGGACCCCATCCCCCAGGGCCTTACCCCTTTTTTTAAATTAAAATAAAAAATAAAAACGGGAAGGGGGCCGCGTGGCCCCCTTCCCTGGGCCTGTATTGGCCCCGGGACCCCATCCCCGGGGCATGGCCTCTTTTTTTTTTATTTGGAGGGGGGGTGCGTGGCCCCCCTCCTCAGGCCATTTAAGGCCCCGGGGACCACATCCCCCGGGGCCGGCCTTGCACTTTTTTTTTAAATGTTTTAAATTTTTTTACTTTGGGGAGCGGGGCTGCGTGGCCCCCTTCCCGGGCCACTTATGGCCCCGGGGACCCCATCCCCCGGGGCCTGGACTCTCGTTGGGGACTGTGGGGGTGCCCAAACCCCCACAGTCCCGCCGGCTCCCCGTGTCCTATGGGAGCCGGCATTGCTTTACACATGGGGAGCAGCTAACATGCTGCTCCCCATGTGGAAAGCAGTCGGCTTTGGATATTGGAAGAGAGAGCAGGTTTCCTGCTCTCTCTTCCAATATCCAAACCAAGTTTGCTATGACAGGACGGGAGCCGCGAGGCTCCCGTCCTGCCATAGCAAACTACAGTGTCCCGGGGGTAGGCACCTCGGGACACTGCAGGAGCCGGCCCTGGGGGTGGCGGTCCCCAGGGCCATCAAGGGCTCCAGGAGGGGGCCGCGCGGCCCCCTCCCTACATTTTGAAAGCCCCGGGAGGTGGTGGTCCTCGGGGCTTGGGGGTCCAAAACAGACCCCCATTTTAATTTTTCTTAGTGCCCCGGGGAGGTGGTGGTCCCGGGCGTGTGGGGGCTGGAGCCCCCCACACAGGTTTTTAATTTTAAAAAAGAAGCCCCGGGAGGTGGTGGTCCCCGGGCTTGAGGGCCCTTAGAGGCCCCCACACATAAAATTAACCCCCCCAGCATGCCCCCAGGACTTGGCCCACCCGGGGCCAATTAACATCGAAGCGCGGGAGACCGCGCTTCGATTGTTTTTTTTTTCGGCAGGGTTCGCGCTCCCTGAGCGCATCCTGCCGATTTAAAATAAAAAAAATTAAAAAAAAATTTGCCCAGGGGTCCTTGTGGGACCCCCTGAGCAGACCTAGGGGTCAGGGTGTTTCTACCCTGCCCCCTTTGTGCGCTTTGCGCACTTGTTTCTGTCCCTCGGTTCTACCGAGGGACAAAATGGCTGCCAACACTTCCTGGTTTGGAGTGTTGACAGCCAATTAACATAAAGCTCGTGCTCGGGAGGATCCGCGGCCCTAGATATCACTATCTTTTTTACTTTTCATTTTCTCAGCAACTACTGAACGGATTTACACCATTTAACAAAAAGGGTTCTTTCTGAACCAAGAACTACCTCTTTGCCAAATTCGGTGTAATTCCGTTCAGCAGTTCGGGCTGTAGCCGTGTCTAAAGTTTCCTATGGAAAAATGCATGGGGAAAACGCGTTTTGGGACCCCCTTTTTCTCGGCCCCCGCTTGACGAATCCCCCGAGACTTTCAGGGTAGGAGCGGACCGGAGCGGGCCACAAAGTTTGAAAATTTTGCGAAGATACGTCAACCGGCAAGAGAGTTATTTCAAATAGAATGTCGCGGATTTCCTATGGATAATAGGTTGTAACTATAACTATCTACTGGCGACCGCCAGTAGATAATATATATATATATATATCTATATATATATATATATATATATATATATATATATATATATATACAACAAATGACTCTCCAGCTTCCCATCGGCGGTTAGAGAGACACGGACCACTGGAAGGTATGGCTTAAGTTGTCTTTTTATTACTCAATGACGCGTTTCGGACTTCAACAGTCCTTGATCACATGTATATATATATATATCCTACAATGACACACTTAAATAACCGTTACACTTAAAAGTGACAATTATACCACATCCAAGAATCACACCCTAAAATGCCAGGGTACTTTCCTTAACCTACTGCTTCATCTTATATACCCACCATCACACTTTTCTTCCTTATCCTCCTCAACAACCACTTTACAATCTTCATTCATACACTTCATTTCTTCTGTTTCCTCCAACATGACCATACGACTAAAATATGCCACCACTGACTATCCTTAACTCGTACACTGTTACCTTTTACTTCCAAAACCTTGACAGGTGGACCAAACCTGGACCCCACTTTCTTCACATGTACAGGTTTCTTCACACACTGTATCATCAACCTTGAATTTGAGAACTTTAACCTTATTTCTCTCATCAAAGTACTTTTTCTGTTTTTCTTCTGCCAATTCCACTCTGCTTCTTACACTATGATCAATCCCTTTACCATGCTTAACCCATTTGCTCATCCATTCTGGACAGAAGCATGTAGTAGCTCTTTGTCCACACAACAACTCAAATGGTGAAGCTTCAGTAGACAGATGTGGAATCGTACGATTAAACCATAACATCATTTTGACTGCATTCCCTACTACACACTTGTTGGCAACAGCCCACTGGATACACTCTTCCAACACTCTTTTCAGTCTCTTGCCCAGCCTATTGGTTTGAGGATGATATTATGAGCTTTTCAAATGTTTAACACCACTGGTTTTCAAGAAGGGTTCCACCTCACTAGACACAAATTGAACTCCATTGTCTTACACTAATTTGGCTGGGAAGCCTTCCTTCAAAAACACATCTTTTAGAAATTCAACCACCACTTTTGACATAAATTCACTCATAAATTTGACTTCGGGCCACTTACTGTAATAATCCATCATGAATAAGACAAACCTAGATGTACTGGCTAATTAATTGAATGTCTCCACAATATCAATCCTTACTTTTTCCCATGGGGCAGTAGGTAATTCTATGGGACACAATGGGGGAGTCCGCAATTTCATTGCTTTGTTACAGCTAGAACATATGATGGACTCTTTCACTACTTGGTCTATCTCTCGGTCAATGGACAGCCACCAAAAGTTCAATTTCACACACCTCTTTCTTATAGTAGCTCCTAAATGACACTCATGAGCTCGGTCTATAATAGCATTCCAGGTGGCACCAACTTGTCTGCTCTCATCAATCGACCATCTTCCACTGACAACTCCACCACGTTTACATAAGTCTTTAACTCAAAGTTAAAGTTCCTCTCTTTCGGCCAACCAGACTCCACATACATTATGACTATGGCAATGGAGGAATCATCTTTGACAGCCTTGCACCATTCCTGTTCTGTGAATGCAGACATCTGTGGCAAGTCTACAGCTGCAACTATACAGTCCTCCATATCCTCGCCACCCCCACCTTCTCTGTTTTCCTCAACACACTCCAAGTGACTTGACAGGTAATATGCACATCCATTCTTACTACCAGGAATGTATTCCAGTGCAAAATCAAATTGTAACTGTTTCGATGACAATCTAGCAATGCGTGGCATAAAACCTCTGAGGTTTTTACCACTCAATATATATAGTAATTGCTTATAGTCAGTTTGAATGACAAATCTTCTGCCTCACACAATTCTGAAACTTCATGGCCATTTACGAGCAGGCAAGAAGTTCATTTTCAATCACCGAATACTGCTTTCAGCACCCGTCAAGACAAGCGATACATAATCAATTGTTCGAACATCTCCATTTTTCTTTTTACTAAGGTAGCCTCACTTTGCTGGAATTAACATTTATAACACACTGCCACTCAAATAACGGTAGTATAAACTGTTTGCTCTGCAGATCAGCATAGTAGCTCGAAATGGCAGCTGGAACATCTACTGCAAGCTGTGCGGATCAGTGCTGGGGTAGATCTAATAGCCTTGGTGCAAACTGCATGCTGTGCAGATCAGTGTAATAGCCTGATCTTGCAGCTAGAACGTCACCCGCAAGCTGTGCAGAACCGCATTGGAGTATTGTGTCCTCTACAATGGCTGCCCCCTCTTGGAATGGAGATTAAGACAGTCTGCTTCCATCAATGCTCTCTGTGTATAATGATCCTCACTCAAAATGGCCTCCAAGATATGGAATGCTGTGTAAGCTATGTTGCGTTCCACGGAGTATATATGCCTTCAATATTTCTGGCTGGGAACGCAATATACGGTATGTGCAAGACATGCTGCCCGCTTGCATTGACTCATGCGTGCCAGTGGCACTGCGAATAATCTTGACATCATCAGTGTTGCCCGCAGTGAAATTTTAGCGCATGCAGGGGGCAACTCACCACTTGGCAAGTTACGCATCCGTCAACCCTGTGACTCCACTCGTAACGTCCTATGTGCCACAATTCATAGATGATGACGGAGGCTTGGAAACACCAACACCAGTAGAACCTACTCCCGTCTGAGAAAATTTCAGATGGGTCCGTGTTGACAGTTCGTTCCCTTGTTGCAAAAAAGGATGTGGCAACTGATGGACGCAGAAACAAATCAATTTTCTTCAAAGTGAATCTCTTTGGAGAAGTCACCATTCAGCAAGCTGCCGGTGGCGCACAGTAGGCAGCAGCAGACCAGTTATTTGAAATCAAGCATTCTTAAGGGGAACCTGGAACCTCACAACACATAGCAACGTTCCAGCTCCCAAAATTCTACATCCATCTACTACATTGTGGGTCTACGTTCTATAACTGGAAATTCTTTCAGGAGCCTCATTGAATGATTAATGCCCCTAACCTTGCCTGAACAAATGGCATACACTCTGTATTAAAGTGAGGTGTGGGATTTCCCACTCATCATTTAATATCTTATGGCAGTAGACATGCTAAAAAATACATCAACCTACGTAATTTTGCTTAAGGAGTCTTTTACAATACATTTTATTATTAGAACAAATAGTGTAAGCCAGTTTTTTTTTTTAGAAATGCTCCACTGTCAATATAGTCAAGCTAATGTTGCGCATGATGTGAGTACATGTCCAAGGCAAATGTCAGCCTTTGATTACAGTCATTATGCACATGTCTGCAGACAATGCTAACAACAAATTATGTACAAGCTCAGCGATGTTGGAATGTAATTTACAGACCAAAACCTCACCTGAGTTCAGATTCAGGTAGCATAAGGATTTTGGTGTGCAGCAGCAGGACACCAAATTTAACATTAGTGAAAGGATAGTCCATACTCTCTCAATATTAGCAATAGAGTTATCCTCCCAGCATAGGTAGATTTGAAGTAATATTTTACTGTTATGTCTTAATTGATACTGTTACGTTTTTATCCACAGGCGAGGCAGCTTTGCAATACATCCGTCATTCTTGCTCTTTCAGTTGAAGGATTCATAACAAAGATATCATGCTGCTATTTCTTCTTTTGTGATGATTTTTGTATTATCTTACTTGTAAGTGTTGTAAGTTTTTGTTGCCTAGTTATAGGAACACATTAAAAATGAATGCACTTTAATTAGAAGTGAAAACAACTGAAAAACAAAATTGAAGATGCAGAACATCACTAATTGCTGATTTGTGTTCGTTGTCATTCGCAGGTACAACAACTGTTGCACATAGATGTGGCTGTTTATTTAATTGGCCTTCTCAATGTTTGGTAAGCAATCATGAATATAGATGTTTCTAAAATAGATAAAGAGAAGGGAAAACAAGTAATCACAACAGGGATATGGGCTAGAGAGGTACATTAACTGCTAAAGTGGAGCAACTTAATTATTTTTTGTCATTGCACTATAATCAGTAAACCAAATCTGCAAATCGAATGCAAATATCACTTTAAATGATTAAAGTGCTTATTAACTCCCTATCAGTTGCAGTTCTTGAATTAGTTGCAATTTCATATTAACACGCTTGAGTTCTCTTCAGCTGTATCTTGTACCTCAGTGACATAAGTATTTAAAGGAAATACTAATAAGGTCAATAATTTCTTGGAAACATGTCGATAGACTGTGCAGCTATTTAATGAATCCAATTAAATGAAACCAACTCAAATGGCTAGGAAAGCAAACCAATCTGCAAAGCAACTCCAAAGGGAAATAGTAGTGTCTACCTGAAGACACACTTGGAAACAAGTAATGGCCAGCAAAAATAAATATATAACTATTGCTTCAGGTGATTTTTTTTTAAACTGTTTTGCACAAAGCAAAAGGGAAAAAAGAGGGGAAAAGGCAAATGCCTCATTAACATTGCCACAAATTTGGTGGTGTTAATTTCATGTGCCGAGATTTACTGATAACAGGCTACCTGTAAATATGTGGGTGTGGAATTACCAGGATTACAGGTGGCACACCGAAGATTCCCTGTGAAATGATCGATTAACAGTGATATCTTAAATTCTAGGTCCATCTTCCCCAATAATATCTCATTTTGCCCGTGAGCTTCACCTGAAGATTACAGCTGCATTTTAAAACTGAAAAAACTGTGTGAGGTAAGAATCTGTGGTGTTCCCATGAGCAAAAATTCTGTTACTGGCCACATCAGAATTAAGTGTCTACTCTTAATAAGGACCCAGGTCATTCGTTCCTGTGAAAAGAAAACAACTGTAATCCTTACAATGACAGACACATTTCTGCAGTCTTTAAGCATTGTAAATATCAGGTGCCATTGCCCAATTTAATGGTTCTCAGTTTACTGACTGTTTAAGAAGGAAGGTGTCAGAAAGTGAGTTAATAATTTGTGAAGAAGGAATTTTTACCAACTTAGTAAACATGCCCTGGTCTTACAGTTCTAAAAGAAACTCTTCCTAATTCAGTATGACTGGTTCATAAGCAGCAGGCAATACCCCAGAGAAGATCATGTTAAGTTGAAGTAGTAGCAATAATTTGAAAGGCAAGAAAGCAGCATGCTAAATCTACTAACCAGTTTGGAAAAATAGAATACAATTTATAAAGCAAAAATACACTGAAATGATCATAATCAATAAGTATTTTGTTTAAAGTTTTAAGTTAAAAAACATCAAAAACCCAAACTGCAAATGAAAAACATCAGTTGTAGGTTGAATGGGACCTAAGCATGATTTACGGCTGGCCTTGATAGATCTTATGGTGGCCATACGAAGCAGGTCACTCTGGTTAAAGTTTTTACCTTTAAGCAAACCACTTCTGAGCTGGTTTCCCCTACAGGCAGCACAAAGTACACTTCATTAAAGTAAATTTTCCACTACAGTTATCATAAAACTACTTTCGCTATTGAATTAGATTTTTGAAATTAAGTGAACAGTAACTTTTAATCATTGTTTAAGTAGGGTCCCGGATGAAGATATGATATAATGGTTTTATTCCTAACTAGCCCTCTTCCAGCAAAATTCATCTTTACCTGAAATTTGATAACTGATGGGGATTTTTTCACTGTGAGTGGTAGTATTCCTGAGTAAAGTATACTGAATGTTTATATGTTAAGCACCTAGCCACGTGAGATTACAAGGAAAGCATTAGTGATTTAGCTAATTTATAAGGCACTTTTCTATGCCAGGTGTCCCTGCATTGTTTTTAAACTGCACACCTGTTGGAGCACAATGGTGCTCTTTAAAGCTATATATTTATGTTATACATGTGGGAGATGTAATTGCAAACTACAGCCCACATTTGGCATTCAACATCAATATATGTATTTTAAAGTGACTAACGTTTCCTCATCATCTCAGGTACTACAAAATAAAGGGCCTCATCTACAAGAAAATGATGCAGCGCTGCACCACAAGCCATTTAGCTACACAGTGCTGTGCCATTTTCAAAGTACAGGGATGCATTGTATTAACAACAATATAATGCATCCCTGTGCTTTCCACTGTGCTGGCGCACAATTGGCTGCTATACACCAGCACTGACAACCTTGCATCATTTTGCAAGGGTGCCTGCGCTGCGGGGACGATTGTTTTTGTGCAGGGGCACCTTCCTGCACAAAAACAATCATTAATGGCATTTTCCTCTTTCTATTCGTGCTGCAAAATGCAGCACGCATAGAAAGAGGAAAAAATGAGGAGAAATAAAAGTATTTCTCCTCCTTTGTGCCATTCCTACGTCTTCTCTGGGGAGATGTAGGATTCTGACACATTCCCAGTTTTACAAAATGTTGTAAATCTGGGAATGCATCAAGTTCCATGGATGTTGCGTAGGAACACCCACAGCATCACCATGGAATGCACCTTTCACACAGAGCAATGCGTGTAAAGGGCCCTTATTTACAAGGCCATGAAAAGTCAAGCAGGGTGACTTTACGTGGTCTTGTAAATATGGGCAAGTCCATTGCGCTGCCGGTGCATCAAAAAAAGTGCTGCACTGGTGGTGCAATGGGCTTGTAAATAAGCCTCATAATTTCAGATAAATCAAAAGCAGCCAGCGAGCTGATAACATGTAACACCTACTACACCATGCACCTCTTGAGATTTCTAACTATTATGGATCCATTATTACTGCTTTAGTAATGACTGCTCATACATTGCACATCAGAAACTGGATGTCTTTAGGCACTTGAATAATAGAGGCATTTGTTCCACAACTCAGTTATAATAATTTTATCAACTTTAGTAGGATGAAAGACTGAGGCAGCTTTTCCGGGATTGCAATCCTCCTTCTTCATCTCCATCAGATAGTCCCTTCTGTCATAAGTCATTTTGAGATGCACAGCACATATAGCTTTGTCACTACTGTCTTTTTCATTTCAGTTAGTAGGGTATCCCCCACTACCATTCATTCAGACTATTAAGCACCTCAAAAGTCTTGTTAGTCATGGAAACTGTTGGTAGAGTAGACCAAAAAAGAGACAGATAGAGTTTATTAACAGTAATGTGCCAAGGTGAACCTCAAAGTCACTAAATTAGCTTGTGCTAAATCTGCTGTTAGCTGTGGCACAGAGCAAACAGGCATAAGATAGGACAATGTGTAAAGTATTTATGCAGTACCAAAACAGCAATAAAGTCAAAACTTTTCATGGTTTCTGGAGCAGTTTCACTGGGTCACAAACTAAGGCTTTAAGGACCTCAGGGACATCACTTAAAAGCTAGTACTCTGGAGAGGCCCCAGCAAGGTCGTGTCACCTACTCACTTCAGGAAAAAAGCCTCTTGTAAATTATTGTGTTCCTATATCCACACAAGCGGTCAGCTCACTGACAAATGGAATCCACGTCTTTCTCTGGGTTACAAGAGGGAGCAGGTCCAGTCCGTTAGTGCTCCTCTCAAGTCAAAGCAAGCAGATTCCAGTCCTGTTTTGTTCTCACGAAGGTCCAAAAAGTCCTCTGGAGGGTACCTTGGGGTGCCACATTTATATATGGAACAAGCTAGTTGTTAGGGGTGACTCCTGGATCCTCCATAACCAATGGGACAAATGTTCCCATGGGTAGTAACCCTACCCACTTTTTCAGCAGCTCCTGTTTGCCTTTTGCAAACTATCCAACAGTGCACCTTTTTCCTAAAACCCAAGATGGGGAAACACTTCAACTCTTGTGTAGAGTCTGTCTGCCCACCCAGCTCACCTCCTACTGGGTTTGGTGCCACCGGCACTGGGGACAATGGATGAGCTTCTCCAGGTCTCACCTTACAGTCACTTAAGAAATGACAACCCCATTTACAAGTTAATGAAGTTCCTTGTCCACCATCATTGGTCTTCCTGTTAAGAAAATAAAAGCACCTCTCCACACCCATGCCACTCTTCCTGCTCTAAGAGCAGTTTTGACACTCATTAAGGCCAAGCATGGGCTAAGTAGCTGCTGATGAGTTAATTCAACTTAGCCTCCATGAGTTTTAGGCGGGTAAAGGGCCATTTTTTAAAAGTTACCTTTTCTAAATATGTATTAAATATCTAACTTCACCAATTAATTTTACTTTAAATAAACATGAAAAATAGTCTTTGGACTACCATTTTTGCTGTTTCCTGTTAAAAGTTACAGATTAAAGTGGATAATTTGAACTTCAGCTACAGCCCTGCCAGTGAAAATAGATTTTGGGGCCTAGTCACTGGAGGAACATTTAAATTTTAATTTTGCACATGTTCTACTTTTAAATATCAGGAACCCAGCCTTGTGGCCAACAAGTTGTACTTATGGGTGACATTTTTTTTTAAAGCTTTATTTATAAATTTCACACAAAAAAAGAGAAATACAATCCAACACTGTTATGATTGAGACAAGTTATACAATTGTGGTCCATACGCATACATAGGAACTAACAAAATACTTCAACTACATGAGTCCTGGTCAAGTTAAGAGAGAGCCTGTCATCTTCTCATGAACAATAATTGTGCTTTATGGTGGGAATGTCTATACACTTCCTTCTACTATGTTCATAGCTGGGGAGTCTTGTCCGGTCTGTGAGCTCACGGATGTTTGTGCGAGCAAGTAGGATCGAAAAGGCTGCCATATATCAAGTGGTCTAAATGTTGGGAGTTGCAGCAGGGCATACAGATCGCTATTAGTGTTGCAGTATGTCATGCTGAACATCCAGCCTTTCAACGTCGGTGAGTATTTACCCCCCCCCCCAGTGTAATGTGACCTCCCTTTTGGCCAATAATAATGCGAGTGCACAAAAGCGCCGTGATGACTTGGGGAGGTCATGTACGAGTCCCAGTAATGCCTGCAGGGGTGTGGAAGAGATGTTCAGGTCAGTCATGCGGGATAATTCGGCAAAAACCCCCGTCCAAAATTGAGCCACCCTGTCACACGTCCACGCCATATATGCAAAGTCTGCCATCGGGGAGCCGCACTTAGGGCATGTGTGTGGGCGTACTGGGTCCATTTGGTGCACTTTGGCAGGGGTGATGTATGCCCGCCATAAAACCTTAAAATGTAATATTTTGTGCTTATGATTAATGGAGACGTTGCGTGTCTGCTCACAACAAAGGCGCCACTGAGTATCCGTGAGGCGGTAACCCATATCCCATTCCCATGCCGATCGAATCCCAGCATCTCTATTAGGAAGCATTGCGATGGCGGCCTTGTACATCCTGGACATCAGGTGTTCCCCACCGCTGTCCTTGATAAGGAGCGTCAGGTGGTTCTAAGGGGTAGCTGGGGATTCGTGATCTAAGGGCCCCTTGCAGCCTGCATCAGATAAACCGATGCATAAATGTGGCCTCCCGAAATCGGACATCCTTGACACGGGAAAAGACGTGCCCGTTGGGGAATACATCCTCAAACGTAACCAGATTGTGCTTAGACAAGGTACTTTGTACTGTTGCCTCCTGGGTGATAGGCACACAGAGGTTCCCTGCTAAGGGAAGTGCTGGGGAATAGAGGAGTTGTGGCCCGGTCGCCCAGGTAAGTTGATTCCAGGCCCAGTTGGTCGTAGACAATGTCTGAAGATCCTGTGGATCACGGGCCAGGCCAATTGGCAGGAGTGCCAACAGGGGGGTGTGGTAAGAGAGATCGTCCTGCGGCCGCAGGTAAGGGACCTGAGAGTCAAAGTGGAACCAGTGCCTCGAAAAACTGCACTGTGCGACCGGATAATAAATACGAAAATTCGGGATACCAAACCCACCCTGCTCATATGGCAATGTTAGGGTATCCCAGCTAACCCTGTGTTGTCTCCCACCCCACACCAGTCGTATCAAATGGGAACGGAGTGTGGTAAAGAAGCCCTTGTGCAATGGTATTGGAATGTTCTGAAAGAGGTATAAGAACTGTGGCAGCACGACCATTTTGATCAGGGCGATTCTGCCCGCCATGGCTAGGGGTAGTTTCACTAGATAAAGGGGGAGGGGGGACAAGGAGCTAAATGAAGGTCCGGTGACTCGTGCTCCTGAGCGTAATGACTTAATCCTACTGGAGTCACTGTTCCTATGTAGAGAGAAAGACTAAAGTCGTCCTAATACTGTGGTACTGGGGACAGTGTGTCCTGATCTTGGTGCCCTCACACACCCCAAAGGATGTCATGCTTCATCATTGGGCAATGCTCCTCGTCGGGCCGGCGCTACAATGCCCTATGGGTCCCCTGAAGGGTCGCTTTGTCGGAGATCTTTTCAGGATAAAGCTGTGTGGGTGCGTGGGGGTGAGTGGCAGTGAAGTCCTAAAGTGAGATCTAAAAGATGGCTGGAGGGGTGGCTCAACGATTTATTAGAAAAAATATCCCTCTGCCAACATTAAAAACCAAAAAGGCTGTGCTGCTCAAAGGGAGATAATGGCCCTCAGTAGAAAGAGTACCACAGTATTAGGACGACTTTAGTCTTTCTCTCTACATAGGAACAGTGTCTCCAGTGGGATTAGGGGTAGTTTCAACCAGCGTTCGATCTTGTCGCCCAGTTTCTGCATTGCCGGACCACAGTTGAGCTGGAGAATTTGCGCCGGGTCCTTGTGAATATGGATGCCTAAGTATTTATCTTAGTCGTCGCACCATTTTAATGGGAATTCTGTGTTCCGGTCACAGTGGGCCTCGGTCAGTGGGAAAACCTCGGATTTGCACCAATTAAAGTGCAAGCCCGAAAGGGCACTATAGCAGGTAATTTCTCGAAGAATGGGCCCCAGGTTTTAGTATGGACACCTCACATAAAAAATAATGTAATCTGCGTATAGTGTAATCAGCAGAGGACCCGTCTTGAACTGTATGCCCCTGTGGAAATGATCATCTTGTAGATGACGTACAAGACGGTCCATCGCTATCACAAATAGTAGCGGGGAGAGTGGGCAGCCCTGTCGGGTCCCCCATAAGGGCGTGAAGGAGGACGTCAGTGAACCATTCAGCTGCACACGTGCCAAAGGGCGCGTGTATAGCAAGGAGACCACTGATATAAACCTCAGTGGCATCCCTAGTCTAGTCAGCGTGGCATACAAAAAGGGCCATTCCAGCAAATCAAGGCCTTCTCGGCGTCCAGGGGGATTGCTGCCGCTGGGACCGAGGGTGCAATCCTGTGAAGGGTAGCGAACAATGTACGTAGATTCAGAGCGTTGGATCTTTGCGGGATGAAGCCCGCCTGGGCCGGGGATATCACCTGACCAACAATCAAGGACAGCCTGGTGGCCAACATTTTGGCCCAAATTTTGTAATCAAAATTCAATAACGATAGGGGTCTATAGGAGCCGCACTGTAGTGGATCTTTGCCTGCCTTGGGGAGAAGTGTGATAACCGCTTCTCGCAGTGTTGGTGGAAGTTCACCAGATTCTATGACTTCCTGATAAACGTCAATAAGATGAGGGGCCAGTGTTTTCTTGAAAGCCTTGTAAAAGCAGCCAGAGAACCCGTCGAGACCCGGCGCTTTTGAGCCATCCGTTGCCTCTATTGCTTGGACAACATCTTCGACCGTGAAGGGTTCTGCTAAGAAATCCCTGTGAGCTGCTTCGAGCCAGACCAGTGTCACTTTATCCAGATAACCATTACTGGCCGAGACGTCCGAAGAGTCCCGTGAAGTGTACAAGTCTTTGTAGTATGATAAAACCCTGTCCTCTATGCCAGCGCAGTCCGAAATAGGTTCACCATTGGGCCCGAGTAAACTCGTGATGTACGTCTGACCCCTGATGGGTTGTATAAGCCTAGCCAGGGCGCGCCCTGGACACTCAGCCTCCCCATATCTCCTGGCTACCGCGTGTTTCCTCAAAATATGGAATTCGCGCTCTGCTGCTTCGTGAAATTCAGCCAGTACTGTTGCCCGACGTCGCAAACCGGATGCGGTCTGTAATGTTGCCTGGTCGGAATCTAAGGCCACTAATTGGGCTTCGATCCGTGACAGTGTACGGCGTAAATCTTTAAGTATCCCTGCACCTTTTGAAATGCACACCCAACGTATGTACGCTTTAAAAGCCTCCCACAACATGGCCTTGGTCTTCACTGTGTCAGTGTTAATTTCAAAATATTCTACGATGGCTGAGCTTACTTCAGCCTCGAATACTGGGCCTCGCAGAGCCATCTCCGGAAATCCCCACTGTCTCACCGTCCCTCCTGTCCCGGGGACCCGCAACTGGAGCAAAACCGGGGCGTGATGTGACAGGGAAGGTGTTTAATCGCACTTAGCCATGTGGTCACGCTTGGGGCGAGTAGGCAGTAGTCCAGTCGGGTCCACGTGTTGTGCGGGGCAGAGTAGTGTGTGTATTCTGGTTTATCTAGATACAAATGTCGCCAGGCGTCGGACAACTGGTATGTTTCCCTCAAGCTTGTCAGCGTGCGCCTGGCCTTGGGTTTCGCATCAGGAGTTGTGGCTGTACTGTCTAGTCGTGGATTTAATAAAATATTTAAGTCACCCCCCAAGCATATCTGTTCTGCACCCATTCGGTCTATGTGGGAGTGGAGCTCCACAAAGAAATCCGGATCATCGACATTTGGGGCGTAAACATTAACCAGGAGTATGGTGTTCCCCAAAAACCACCCCTTGACCAGCAAGTATCTGCCAGCCTGGTCTGCATATACCTCGACTACTTTAAATGGCAGCCTCTTATGGATTAAAATCGAGACCCCCCTTGCATATGTGCTATAGCCTGCAAAGTATCGGTGTGAGCCCCAACTTGCAGCGAAGCCCCGGGAGGTGTGGGGGGCAGAAGCGTCTCCTGGAGGAAGGCAACATCAACTTGGTTGCGCTGTAGATAGTGCAATACTTGTATGCATTTACGTGTATCATTGAGCCCTCGTATGTTCCAGGACATCAGTGTTATGTTCTCAGAGAGGTTAGCCCTACGTTCCATAATCCCTACTTGGATCCAATCTGCGTTGTGGACCTATAGTGAAATTGTACAATTTGAGCATAAGTCTAAAAGAAAGGAGCGAAAGGAAATATCCCAAACGCCACCTGCCCCCCTCAAATCCCCATATCCTCTTCATAGGGGAAGTCCCAAAACCCAAACAGAATTGTGAACATTAGTTACTTAAAATACTCTAGAGAAACTAGTAAAGTAAATGTGCCAAAGCACTAGGGGGAGGCAACGCTACGCCTAATCCCCGGTTGTACATGGTGTGTAATAAATGAAATAATGGCTTAAGCCACTACCATGGTGGCAAATACGCTATACATTGCATTATAATATGGAACGCGGGCGATACTTATCAGCAAATAGGGGTACATTCAGTCCAATAGCTGGTGGTGAACAAGTCCATGCTAGTGGCACAGTCTAACACCCAGGGAGATCGGTCCGGAGAAGGGGACCGTCTTGGCCTCCCAGAGGTAGTACGAGATCGGAGGAATTCCTGCGCCGCTGTAGGCGAGTCATAAATCTGGGATCTGCCGTCCACGTCCATCTTTAATTGCGCTGTGTACAGCATCCCATATTTTAAGCCGGCCTTGCGCAGGGCAATTTTGACTGTGGGGTATTTCCTATGAGCGCCCTGTACCATCGCAGTGAAATCGGGATATAGTGAGATCAATGACCCCTGCCATTCCAGGGACCCCCTTTCCCGGGCCATACCCAATGCTGTGTCCCGATCTTTGAAGTTGAGGAGTCGTGCCAGAATCGGCTGGGACGGGGCCCAAGAGTGCGATGTGCTTTTTCGACAACATAGGTTACAGTGAAGGAGTCCCGTCCAAATATTTCGATCAGGAGGCCCTCCACAAACCCATCCAGGCGGCCCGTGTTCGTAGACTCTGGGACACCTAGGATGCGGACATTGTTGCGTCTTCCCCTGGCCTCCAAGTCTTCATTCTTGATGGCCTTGAGTACCTCCTCCATTCTTTCCAGTCTTTTGGTGGTTTCTGCAAAACCGTCCTCCAGGTCTGAGATCCTGCCTTCCGCAGTCTCCAGCCTACCCTCATGTTGATCAAGTCTGGCCCCCATTTTGTCCAGGAGCTGATCCAGTGCGTTGAAATGAGTGTCCAGTGCTCTGAAGCCCGCTCTAAGCTCTGCCATGAGCGCCTCAGTGCCCTGTGGGTTGGCCAGTGGCGGGGCAGCGGCATCACCTCCCTCAGCCATGTTTGGGCCGGCTATTTCCACCCCTTTGCCGGTTTTTTCAAATTGTAGATTCCTTTCTTTAGGATCTCCACGGACCATGTCCGGTTAGGGGATGTACTGCCCCACAGGGTCTGCGCAGTGTGTCGCAGTCGAAGGAGAGGGGCGCGTGAGAGTGCAGATCTTGAGTATGGTCTGCCGTGCTCGATCCACCCCCGCCTTGTCGTCAATGGGTTGGTCAGGACTGCTGAGTTACTTCATCGGCCCATATATCAATCCCCGCCCCCACGTGGGGTTCTCAGAATGGCTGCCACTTTTTAATATGTAGTATTAAGGGGTTCTCCTCCCTGCAGGCCAATTTTTAAAAAATGTCGCCTGCTGATCGTTTCGGTATATCACGGTTTATAGGACTGTGTAATGACTCATCTCAGACCATCCCAGCGAGCAGGCCCCAGTCATGGCATGGCGCGCCCAAGTGGTGGCCCAGCACGCAGCAGCAAAGGGAGCTGTTATTAACGCAGGGGAGGTGGGGGACCGGGAGAGCGCCAAGTCAGGCCGCATTGACATGACTGGGCGGCCAGCCCCCAGGCTCACCCGTGGACCCTGTCACCACGGGGCCTCCGGGGGGTTGCAGAGCGGGCTCACCTGTGGACCATATCAAGGCGTCCCCCGGCCAGATTCGTCCCCGTGTGGTCTTCAGACAGTTCCGGCCCCGGAGTCAGATCATGGCGTGCCGATGTCTCTTCCGCTTCTCCTTGTAGACCGATGGGGGGGGGGGGTCGAGTGAAAGAAAGTGCCGAGGCTGGCTCATCGGAGGTTGGCCTGGTGGGCCAGTCGAGCCCCCGGCTTCTGCCTCGAGTCAAGGCCTGCAGCTCTCCACCGTGTTGCGCTGGATTCCGCGGCCAGGGTCAGTTATTTCCGGGACATCTGTGCAGCCGGGCGGGTTCCATGCATGCCCGCGTACCTGCCGACGTTTATGGTGCGCCGTTGCCACCTGGGCGGCCAAATTATCGGGGAAATCGGCAGAGCTGCAGAACTACGCGGCCAGCTTGGCCACGCCCCCTACTTATGGGTGACATTAATATTAAAAAGCAACATTCCTCACCTGTCAAAAAGGGTTGTTTCCACAGGTGTGACAGCAGGTTTTTAAGCTGCCACAGTTCGGCTACACATGGTAGACCTAAAGACATGTTTTAGAGGCTAACTCTGTGGATGAGACAATAGGTGCTGCATTTCAGAGGTGGCATATGACTTCCAGGCCCTCGGTGCATTTTCTACACCATATGCTAGGGACATATAGACAAGTTAAATATGTCAATCTGGGATATGCCACATTAACCATGTTTAAAGGTGGAGTGCAAACTCTTTACTCCATTTTATAAGGGGTAACAGTGCACAGAGTTCTAACTTCAACAACAATAGGGTCCATAAAAAGGCAAATCCTCTGGGGTGACCATGCAGAAAAGGCAGCTTTCTTATAGTATATAATTATATCATGCCAGTTCTAACGAGCTCACAATATAGCCACAAGAACAAAACTCCTGTGTATTATTTTAAGATGTTTGGATAGTTTTTTTTAAAGGTTTAGCATTGTTTTGCATCTATATTTATATGGAAAGCAAGAGATGAAAATGTCTCTTTAAAGCAGATACAGTTGATAGGTGTCAAGTTTTTGTATTGCTTTGACATGGATTGGAACACATTTGTATAGGTTTATCTTCATTGCAAAAACAAGAATTTTGTATCTGTTGCTGGTGTAGGGGGAAATGTTTCCATTTCTAGAAAAAGTATTGTTTGGTTCAATTAAACAGCCTACATCTTTCAGTACATTTGAATGTGGTCATGATAATGTCTGCACTCTCTTAGCTTGCATAACAACTGACCTATTTTTGTCTGATTATCTCACTCTTTTTAACAAGACCTTTTGGTCTGTATTTGGGCACATTTGTCTTGGTAATCAACATGTGTGTACTATTCTCTTTCATGAACCAATTTCTTCAACATATGACAACAAAATGTAGAATAGGTCCAAAAAGTGGAAAACAGATTCCTTCATAGACTTTTGGCCCTCACTCATTCCGCACCCACTTTATTATGCCAGACAGAAATTAGCTTAGGATTTGTGGAAGATATCAAAATCAACCCCTCACGTCTATGGCTGCGAGAATAGTGTAATTTCGAAGCCAAACTAGCCAGACTAATAGACTTTGATTGCCTAGCCTTGGTCTGCGCCATAGATATTCCATGATTAGCCTATATCAAGAGATTGGGATTCAAGACTTGTATACACATTCAGATAGCATCTCTGCACAATCAATAGCCATGATGAAAGGGCGCTTGTATAATGCATGTCAGAAGGCATGGTATGATGAAAGACAACTTCCACAACTTGCTGTTCTTTTCCAGCCATTAAACGTACATCTGTAGCAGTTAAACGTACGTCTGTAGCAGTGGCTTATTCGACTATTATTGCTGATGCCTGGTTCAGATTTCTTCTTACTAGATTGCATTTTAACATAGTTCACTTTTTGGTAGCTTTCCCTATTAAGGGCACGTAGTTTTTAAATCTTCTGTGCTGCCCTTGTGATGATTCTTCCAGGCAAAATACTGTCCACTGTATAATATTCTGTACTCTTTACTTTTCCTATCGGAAGTGGTTTTAGCCCTGCTTTTACGTGAGGCTATAATTAGCCACTATAAACATGCATTTTTATGCCTGCAACAGTTGGGCAGCCCATAAGTTTGCTATGTGGTAATTAACTATATAAAATGCTTTCTGGCTACAAGGAAGAGATACTGAGGTGGATTAATAGTAGGCTTTTTAGGAAGCCTCTTCGTATGATTGTTTGTATAAAGTTGTTTTTGTTTTTCACTTGTAAAATAAGACTGCTTAGGGATGAAATCTTGTATAAGCCAGCTCTTCAACATAATATGATATTAATTGTACATTCTGTTTTAATTTGTATCTGTGTGCTTGCATTGCTATTCATAGACCAATAAAGTTGAATTGACTGACTGAGAAGGAAAAACCTAAGGACCTGATTCACAAAAGTAAACTTACACTTTTGTGTAAGTTTACTCTTTTATTGGTATTCAGAAACTATGAGTTTAGAGACTCCACGGTCGGGGCGGAGAACTCTGCACATAAAAGCATAGGACAGGCCCATCATTTTGTGTGTGGAGTCTCTGCCACAAGTGCGGGTCTCCACAGTCATAAAATTACAATTAGCAGAATTAAACTTGCAGTTTGTGAACACCACAAAATAGTAAACTTTCAATATTCAAATCAACTTTTTTCGGTCACAGACCATACAAGTACGAAATGCACAACCAGTCATACATTCCAATTCCCATGATTAGGTGAACGTAAAGTGTGATTGTGCATTCATTAAATACATTTCTGTTGATTTCCTACAAATTTAAAAAAGGTAAAATGTTAAAAACTATAAAAGCATGACCCAAACGTGGGCGAAATAAAACTTGATCATTAATTACAATATGAGGGCCCTCTAGCACATTCTCCTGAAACGCATTCTCCGCACTAGTAATGAAGAAATCAAGTGGTCCTTGTAACTTGCTATGCCACGGATCTAGAAAGTGGCCGACGTCGCGAACATATGCAGTTCCAGCGGAGGGAACTTTACCACAGTTGTGAACAATATGTTTACAGCATGATACAGGATCAGCAATCTCCGCCCCTTAGCAACAGATTTCTCCTAATGCCCCACATGCAGCCCAAGAACTTAGAAACTGAAGAGGCTATGACTTGTCTGGGGTCCACTCTAAGTATGCGCAGAGCTTCGGTGTGGGCTCGGGTCCCCATCTGTTTGCATAGGGGTATAAGCCACTTGGACCTGGGGCAGGAGTAAGCAAGACAGTCGAAGAAGACATGCGCTGGGGATTCAGGAGATGTGAAGCAGAATGGAAAGGACCATGAGGATGTGCTGGTGTTACACCATGAACCAGTGAGGACATTGAGCGGGAGCGTTCAGAACCTGAATTGCACATACAGCTTCCTATCTGGTGGGGTTGTAATAAAATCTAGAAAGGGTTCTAGGAAGCTGAAGGATTTAAAGTCCATAAATTAGATGGCTAGCCGACCTTCACAAGTCATAACAGTAGCTTGGTGGGAAACTCAACCCTAGTACTGCAGTTTTATCTGGTTTTTGGAAGGGGAAGATGCAGGGTCCCTATTCTCCCGGAGATCCCCAAGCCCAATGTCCGATAGTACATGCTTTATGTTCTTTAGCCACCCTAGTTTTTTTCTGTTTGTCTAGCGAGATAACTTCTTCCAGAGCATTAGCATAGGAGCTTAACTCGGGGGTTGTCCATAGTCTCTGCCAGAATAACACAGGGCGGAGCTTTGCCTTGTCAACAATTGATTTTTCCCCCCCAAGTCAAGTCTTAAAGGGTGAAGTGGAGTACTCTGAGGGAGTTGGACTAGATTCCTTGGGAATTTGTTCTCTGCCCTATAAAGAACGTCTAAGCTTATCAAAACCCCACAGTTATGCTCCGTAGAGAGCGGTGCTCGCAGCTTTCATTTTATAAATCTGTAGAGGCGCTCCAATGGTTTTCTGTGGGAGGAACGCTGCTCTTTACTTATGGCCCCTGCTAATTGTGAGAGTTTCAAAGTGGATTTAGCCACTTGGGGCTTCCACGACATGGTATAAGAAAGAGTGATTCCCAGATACTTAAAGGTGGTTGCCCTCTCTAACAAGGTCCCGTCCAAGGAGGGTCGTCCCTTAAATGATTTGTGGGGGTTAATCATTAAAAACGTAGTTTTAGAGGTATTAATCTCGAGACCGCGCATGTCACAAAAGTCCTTAAAACGTGAGAGTAGTTTCTGAAGGCCCCCAGGTGTTTTGGACACCAACAGGGTTTCATCTGCAAACAGTAATGTCACGATTCTGTCACCTCCCAGCGACGGGGCGTCCGAGGGGTTTGCTGTAAGAATTGAATGACACTATTCATGTATACTGAAAAGAGTGTGGGAGCAAGCACGCATCTTGATGGACACCCCTGTTAACAACCATGGAATCTGCCAACTGCCCTTGGTCACCCCAGCGGATTTTCGCTTAGTTTGCGTCATGGAGACAACATAGTTTGCGTCATGGAGACAACATAGTTTGCATCATGGAGATGAATCACAAAAGTCTACGATTGCCTTTGTGAATCAGGTCCAGAAAAACTAAAGGACAGAATGTAAGTGACAAACAAAGCATGCCCAGGCCTTTAATTATTTGATGATGTCTTCACTTGCAAATGGACCCTGTGGAAGAAGGCTTGGTGCAGTTTCTTTGGGGAGTAAAGCACATCTGCTGATGTAACAATATTTCAAAACATGTATTTTGCAATTTAAAATGCGTATAACCCTATCCATGTCATTTTATTTTATAACGTAAAAAACGTATACGTCTGTCCATGCCGAATTCAAAATGCATATGTTGGAAAGTACCATGAGTAAAGGTCTTGAAGTCATCAGCGAATAATTGTAGGCCTGAGCATGATCCCTCCCCCGAAAGCTATGTGTCAATTCTCAGATACTTCTCTTTAACATACTCAGTCTTCCTTTTTACTGTTGATATTCTTTAAAGAATGGACTAGAACGTGCTTGTAACATATGGGACACAAAGTTATCACCCTTCTCTTAATCAACTTTGTACCTCTGAACTGGGACAATGAAATACTAGTTTTATGACTTACTACAGTGTCTACCATGCAAGAGATGTTCTGACAGTAGCTCATATATAAAATAAATAGTAATTCTGTTACAGAAGCGGTGTGAAATTCCATCAACATGATTTTGTAAATGGGTCAATATCCACTGTATAACTTTTAGGAAGTGCATATTGACCTAATTAACATCATATGCTAATTTGAGGATCCGGAGAATAATTGCAGAGCCACAGCAACAATTTAGCTTTTTAATTAATTAGTTGCGCAGTATGGTAGGTCAAGCAGGTATATTATGGCCTCTAAGGCGTTTATCACTGCAAGACCTAAAAAAGTAATATTGCCTTTTTATTGAACTGATTATTGTTCCTTTCCTTTGCTATTATGACAATATTATTTAAAATCACACAGATACAGATGATTTCATAAATTTAAATGCATGTTGAATCCCTATGTTTTATGTGATATTTCTAAAACAAAGTGCAACATATATCTTTTGCATCTCAGTTAAAATTTTAAATATGAATCATTCAGTGTAGTGATGTCCAAGCCCGATTTACCATACTTCAACACTCTCTCATCATAATGTTTTTTTGTTTTTCTTTGTAGAGACAAACGCTAAACCATATACATTTAGACGGGTGTAATGCAAATTTACCTATCAATTGAAAAGGCTTTTAGCAGTTTAAAAGCATTTGCTCTGAATGACTGATGTAAAAAAAATTTTAGCACTGCCCATTCAGCGTGAATCTTGCTTTTGCTAACTTAGTAGATAGAGGCAACTCAAATGTTTACATTGATACATTGGTTAAGATCTTGAAGAAATGGTAGCACAAATGTACAGTACCGTGCACTTCTAGGTAAAATCATCATTGTGTTGTAGCCAAGCTCCGGAGGTTTGCTTCATGTTGGTGAGTTTAGACCCTTGAATAGAGACATTTAACATTGTCTCTTTAAATAACAATTAATGACAAAGCGATAGTAATGGTACCTTCTAAATTGCTACTGATGGCTGACAAGACAACAATATGGTAGGCAATTGTAAGCAGTAGTGGTGGATCTGGCAGTGCTACTAAGAGTTTCAGTGTGGCAGCAATGGTTGCTGATATAACTGCAGCACTCTTGTGAGGAACCTTCTCATTAGAGATTCACACTTCCACTTTTTCACCTTTTGGCTTCTTCATATCAGGTAGTTTGTAATTCAAGAAAAGCATTCAAGTGGAGATTTCCAAGTCAAAGATCTGCGAGAATCTATTAAAGCTAGAAAGAACACAAAAACCTGTGACCAGGAGCCAAGAAAATAGCAAAGAGGTGTTGTGTAAGTTATGACTTTGGAATAACTCTACAAGGGGTGCCTTCTCATCCACAGGTGACATGGGTGGACTTGGTTCAATGTACCAGCGTTGAATGTGAAAGATATGCAATTGTAGCCTTGCAAAACACTATTCAATGTGTAACTGAAATACAGGTATTGCTTTTGGGTTACTAACAATCCTATCAAGGGATCAGGGGCATCATAGAAACAACAACAAACCTGCATACCTTGTTGACAGCAAAGTCTGTCGTTATCAGAGGAGGAGTGGAAACAATTTTCCCCATGAAGTGCAAACACCCACTGTAGCAGCAGTTAGTGGGTCTTCCTCCTGGACTTGGCTTATCAGCTTCAGGTGAGATGTAGAATCCGTAAAGTGTGAAGTGCACTGGTAGTAGGTGAGCCTGTCTGTGCTGATAATCTGGGCAAAGTACGTCTGTTGACAAGTGGTCAAATGGCAGACCTCGTATCCTAAATCTTAACAGAAATTAGAATTTCCTACATAAGTTTAGGAATGTCTGACATAGATTAAATGCATCAAGGTATGCATCCTAGATGTTTCCTTATGAACATATTACCAAAGGACGTCATTTCAGGCTACATTGTTTTGGTTATATTCCTGTATGTGTTCTTAGTTAACCTTGACATGGTGAGGAGGAGACATTTGACCCAGTTGAATGTCGCATTAGATGGTGTATCTTTGTCATTAATCGAAGAACTTGATGATATCACAGTTTTAAGAAAGATAAGGTCTGGAGACTTATATGTTAAAAGGCAGACATGACAATGACTCTGCATAAATCAGGGGGTATGGAGATATCCATTGGCTGAGGTAAGGAACCTGACGACCTGCGGGGCGGTAGGGCCGAGTGGGGGGGATTTCGACAGATGACGAGGAGGGAAAATTCCCCCATCATCTGTCTAAATACCCCTCACCTGGCCCGACCGCCCCCTCACTCTTACCTACACGGGCCACGGCTGAATATTGTGCTTAATGTGAATATTAGTGGCTGTGCCATCAAATTCTAATTCTGAATCATTATACATGAGGTAAACGCAAAAAATAGTGTAGTCAGTAATATGTGCTAGACATTTGAGGCTCATCTGAAGAAATTAATATTGGCCGTTTTTCAAGTGATGTCGAGAATTTGGATACAGGAAGCTTAGATACATGATATAACTAGGGATGGGTGTAACTCGTGTAATTCTATGTAGCCTAATCACGCGGAATTACCTAAAAATTCTGAAAGATTACATGGAATTATGCAAGAAAAGTAATTCTGCATTTAACACTATTTTCTTAGTTGAAAAAGGCCCCCTCACAGCCAAAAAGGACGCAAGAATGCATTTTTTGCACTAAGAAATACCAATATATACAACAGAACATGAAAAGCAGTATGAGTGTCCGCCCTTGCTGGCTAAATGTGCACTTGGGATAGGATATCCCCCCAACTTACTCCTGGCATTTAATGCTATTTTCTTAGCGGAAAATGCACCCTAGCATCCAAAATGGACGTGAGGGTGCATTTTGCACTAAGAAATTATCACTAAATGCAACAGAACATAAACAGCAACACGAACAGTATTTAGGTGCTTGCTAAATGTGCTCTTGTAGTAGGAATTTCCCACCAAATTACTCTTAATTACATTAGCAGGCGTAATTGATTAATTAGCAAAATTACTCTGAATTCTCCAGCGTAACAAAAATTACTCCCATAACCTGTTCACAGAGTGTTCCAAATTCATTAATAATATTAAGTGTGATTATGCCATCTAGTAATTATTATCAACTGCGATTGTGCTCTTGAAAGCTTCGAAAATGGTGTGGTATCAATTTTTCCTATGGTAGTGAGACAGTAACCGTCTATGAATTGAAAACACTTGTCATTTCTAAGAACATTGGCTTTAATTTACATGTACTCATTTTAATGTGGCCATGACAAATGAAAACACGAAGAAATAGAATTAGTGTGCTGTGAACTGTAGTTGTAGGTGTCGTTTTTTACATTTCTTATTCAGCACTACTTTACAGTGTAATCAATATTCACTTGCAGTGACAGTTATTAGTTTGGTAGCTATTTATCACCTGCTGACAAGTGCCAGGATTCTTACGTACATGTGTGCCACTGAACAAACCAGACATTTTCCAATTCAGTTTGTGCAGAGGTTTTCAGATATGGTGGTTTGGAGTAGTGACTCACAGAGGATCATGTAAATTGTCTCAGCCGTTATCTCGCAAATGAAACGGATATGTTTGTTATCAATGCACAAATCAGGAAATATTTATATGTAACATTCAAAAGTTCATGATTGCGGCAGGAATAAAAATAGCAAAACGAGATAATTCCTATAAAGTTTCTTCTTCTTTATTAGCGCAAGCATTGAATACATCATTTAGGAGCATATTTATCATAGGATTGCATCGCTTTTGCAGCACACAATGCAGTGTAAAAGCGACGCAACAAGTGTGATTAATCAAACCATGCAAGGCCACCTTTTGGTGGTTTGCATGGCTTGAGAAATCCAGAGTAATGCAACGTAGCGCAAATCGCGATGTTGCGTTAATGCGCATCAAGGAGGCATTCCATGCGTGGTGCATGGGTGGTCCCACACAACACCCATGGATTTTGGCACACTCCAAGATTTACCATAAGTGATAGACCTGGGAATGTTTCAAAACTACTACGCATCTCTACAATCCTTCTTACAACACAGGCACCGTTGCACCATGGTGCAAGTGTGCCTGCATTGGCGTTAGGCAGAACATTGTGAACCAGCACTGGGAAAAGACAGGAATGCACTGTATCATGTTAAATATAGTGCATTGCTGCCCTGTCAACATTATATTTTTCTAACCCAAGAGCAACCCAAATGTCTATGTGAACATGGGTATCCAGCATAAACTGTAAACAAGCATTTACATGGAACTCATATACATAGAAAATATAATGGGACAGAAGATAACTGTCAAGAATAAATTTGAAAAAGAACATATGAATAACAACTAGTATGAGGTTGTTACAACCAACTAATCCAAATTGAGTTTCTTTTAAACAAGAAATGCATAATGCATGAGCAAAGTTATGCAGTTTGTGACTGGTGCGAAAGGTTTTTAAGTAGCCCCAAGTGAAAGAACGATAGCCAAAAGAAAAATAGTGACAAAGTACGTGTCGGTAAATTGGTACTGAACAGACAGCCTCATTTAATAGATACGTAAGAGAAATACAATGCTACTATGGAAATCCCATAGTGTATGTTTTTAAACAAAAGGTCTGTCTGTTATGGTTTTGATGGTGTTTCGACCCTACAAGGAGTAGGAGGATCTCGCAGGACTGTAGATTACCTGGAGGTCGGTTTGTCAAAAAATGGTGCCTGTGTACAGGACATCACTCCAGGTCCGCGGGAGAGATGCCGTAGAGTAATAAGGCCCAGGAAAATGCCAAGGGACACTCCACGTAGAATAAGGGCAGATGCCCTATTGATGAAATAAACCAAGGTGCAAGGGTAATGATAACAGTACTCACGGGGCTTGAGCCCATCAGTTGGGAAATACCCGATGCAATTGGGGGCCCGGAGAGAGAAGCAGGAATCGGGGCTGTGCATGCAACCTGAAAAGCACCAATAAGGACTAACTCCACAGTTGGAGAATCCTCAGTGGAAGATCATAGACGATCACCAGTGTCTGTTCCCTTTCAAGCAGGGTAGTGCAACAAGGTGACTTGCTGCGCTGCGTGACTTGTTGGTAAATATGCCCCTTAATGTATGCTTTCCGTGTGAGTTGTTCGGTCTAAAGCTCCCTTATCCCTCACGCCTTTGCTTACACACTTTAAATAGAAATTAAACTTTCTATATTAAGCATTCACTTAGAATTTGTCATCTACTTCAAGGCACAAAATCCTGACAAACTTATGCCTGTTCTTTTTCTTACCGCATTACACATAGCCAGCAGTCTAAAGTTAGAAATTTATAGTTTGTGTCAATAATTATTTTCATTTATGTTTATTACAAGATTTGTATTGAAAAATACATTATATAGAACTATATCTTTTTTTGAGACCGAGGCAAAATATATAGATTTTTAGTTTGAGTTTGTTTTGTTCTTAGAGTCAGTGCGGTGTTCTCCAATATATTTCTATGTATTTTTGCTTTATTTATTTAGTAACTTGTATTACATACTATCCCACTCATTCATCATGATGCTATGGACTATAAGGCCTGCGCACGAAACACACGGCACAGCTAAGAGAGATGAATTCCTCACTGAAGTATCATATATGCCTTCAGCACTTTGTGAAATGTAAAAGAGTCTTCTGGAATCCATTACTGCCTTGTCTGCCCTTCTCATCCCGGTCCTGAACCTTGTGGTAAGTGTCTCACCTGGAGACAGCCAATTCACTTACCCCCTTTAAGAAAACACTTTAACTTCTACCCTTTTTAGGTCTTGCCTAGACAGCGTTTGCGCTGTCTCTTCGAGACAAGCTGTATTCAGGATATGGGCATAAAGCTCTACCCACTTTCTGCCCATCGTTTTAATTAGCTCCTGTCCCTGTCCTTTGTAAATGGTGGCTTTTCATTGGTCAATAGGCTTAGTAGTCCCTCCTTAGTACCGCCTTATCTCTTCTTGTAATCTTCAATGATAATACCATTTGTTACATGTGTTTTAACTATAGCCTCAATGCACTATTTTCTTAAAAGGCTTCAGACAAGCCACTCGCTTGGTCCTAAACTAGGCTTGCAGTGGTTACTTTACTCACTAGCACATCCCACATATATATGGGACCTCCTATAAAGCTCCCTTCATCAGCTCCACACAGAGTACCACCTAATCCGGAATTAATATAATAATTCTTTTGTCACATTTCAAAGCTACTAATTGTATATATGGACATAGCTATTTGAATGTACTCGTGGTACTGTCTTGCATGCAATGCATTATAGGTAGGGTGGATTTACAATATTTTCTGCAGGATGCAGTACATATGTGTCCAGAAGCGGTCCTACGGACCTCTTTTGGCCACATATAGTACTGCACCATGCAACATGGCTAGGTAAAAAAAATTGGCAGTTATAATGCCAATAACTCCAACTTTGCAGGGTGCAGTACCATATGTGGCAAAAGAGGTCCCTGCACCCTGCAAAATGGCTAGGTTAAAAAAATTGACATTTATAATGCCAATAACTTCAACTCCAACAAATGCGAGACCGATTGCATTTCCAATGCAATAAGGCTCGCACTTGTTAAAGTTAGAACTGTTAGCGTTGAAAATGATAATGTTTTTACTTTTGCTTTTATACCATTGGTAATAGTGCTATGCAAATATAATAACTCCACTGCAAATAAAAAAAAACAAAAGTAAGAAGCATTGTTATTTTCAACGCAAACAGCTCTAACTTTAACAAATGCGAAACCTATTGCATTGCAAATGCTTGTTTCTATAGCCTCCTCTACGTTGACAACTACATCCTGCGTTGTCTCTCTCCTGCAGAGACAGGTTTGCTATGCACCCTTCTTTTGACAAAGGTACGTGTATATTTTAGTACCATTTAACTTTAATGGATAGGCACATTAAGGAGTTGCCCTCCAGGTATCGTAATTCAGCAAACTAAAGGCTATGGTTGGCTTACCACCAGTTTGGTGTGACCATAACATTTAGTTCCAGTATTCTGGTCGGCTTCTGCTCTATTTCAGGGAGGGAAGCTTACTTCAGGCAAGATTTCTTCTCCTGAGGGAAGGCACCACCTATTCTGAATTACGGCCATAATATATATTTGACTTTTGCGTGACGTGAAGGTGTACTGGAGCACGGTTGCATTTAGCATCATACAGCCTTGATTACTAGGGACACCAGAACTGGTTACTAGGGATGCCAGACTACTGTGCCCTTGTTGTTTTGGTGTTTTTTGGGATATAAAGGTACTCTGCATGGTGATGGGTATACAGCCCTACCCAGAGTGCACTAGCTGCACTGATATTTGTGTCCTTTGTACTAATTATTGGTCATGGGCTAACACAGATCATGTGTGTATGCCATGACCTAGGTCTGCCTTATTGTAACGCAGTCTGTTTAGACTAGGAGTGGTGCACCAAGCTTGTGAAAATAGGGGGCTACTTCCCTTGCATGAAGCTAAATGACGTGAGCATGCCCATTTTTGTTTCAATAAAATGAGTAATGTGAATAGGCCTTTTAACCTGTGGCTTTGAGAGAGAACGCACTGGTCCACTTGTGCAAAATTCTCTGGCTCTGTACTTAACTCACCTTTGGCCTGCATGAATGATGCACAGCCTGTGATACTTGTTTATGCTTGCTGGGACTGCTCGTGATACTTGTGTGTATGTACTGGGTTGCATGTCTGTGGTTGGTACATAAGATGGAGGTCTGTGGGCTCCATTTTGAAAGCCCAGGGCCTGGAGAGGCTGGAGAGGGGAGGACTGAAACCCATGCACAGGAAACGTGTTTTGTTGACATTTCAAGGGCTGGGGCAGGACACTCACACTGAAGGGAGAGGAGCAGTGCATTATTTGTGCACGTCAAAGGGCTCGCTGATTCCATGAAGAGTTACTGGTCAGGGTGATGGTGGGACTGGTGAGTTTGGGACTACCAGGGAATCTTATAGAGAGTACGGCTTAGTCCTTTGAACCTTTATGGGGCATATTTTAGGAAAGGCCGACAGTAAAGTTGGATCCCCAGTTACTCCCTTGGCCTGTGTAGCGGGTCAGTCAGAATTGTCCCTTTGACAAAGTGCATGGCAAAGGAGAGAGCACTTCAAATGAGATGACATCCCCAACATATGTTTCGGCCAGACACTAAATCACAGATGTGTCTAGGTGGGAGCATGTCCATCATATTTCATTGAACAGCACCATCTTATCAGGAGAGGGAAGATCACCAAATATTTTTGCTGCTGGAACTAGGACGGGGGTTCAAGATCTACCAGTCTGCCGTCGGTGTTAGGGGCCATCACCCAGAAGTGAAGAACACTTGCCCTGTGCCTAGAGCACCAGCCTTTGGCCTGCCAGCCAAGACCAGTGTACCCTATGAGGAGGAGCGAGCCTGGAGGGAGTGAGGTTCGGGGATCCTGCCATGTGGATCCCAGTGAACAGAGTGTGTTAGGACAGGTGTTGCAAGAGAGCCATCAGATCTCTTGCAGAAATCGGGGTTGCTTTGAAGTGGCAGGCCCAGTAGCACTGATCTTGTTGGGGCTCTCCCACCTGTCTGTTACCCACGAGAGCCAGGAGGAGGGTCACTGGAATTGTTAGGGCCATCTCCCGTGCAGCTGAGACTGTGGGCTGTTGCCCATGCAACTGACACTGTAAGTTGTCGTCTGTGTCTGTGAACCCTTTGTGTCAGGAGGGGGCCACTGTGACTGTTGGGACCGTCACCTGGAATATCCTACCTAATCAGAACTGTCATCCTTATCTGAGATGCCAGGAGGTGGCTTCTAAGACTGTTGGGTCTCATTGCCGAGTCGGAGGAGGCCCAGTGATTAGCAGAGGGTCTCTGGAACAAGTCCAGAATCCATTGCAGGAACGCCACTGCTTCACTGACTTACCGACAGGAACCACGAAGAAGAAAGTGCTGCTGCACCTGGCAACCATTGCTGTGTGTTACTGCTTAACATGCTGGAGTTGGAAAGAGAATTACCCCAGCTCCTGATCTCATCGCAAGGCCACGGTTGGGGTAAGGCTGAAGCTAGGCCATCGCCCATGTGAGACTTGTTGAAGTTTAACTGTATTACTGCAAGAAGAGGTGAGAAACTTTCAAGGCCAAAACCAGACTTTGATGTGCAAAGCTAGTAACAGCAGTGCCTGGGATTGCCTCCTAGAATCCTTCCGGGATGCTGAATATAGTGAGGAGGAGGAGTGGGGTGGGGTGGGAGGACCCATGAGGGAGCACTGCCCTGACAAGCGCTAGAGGACTAGCCTTGAGAGACCGTGTGGATTATTTAGTATGCTGTGCTTAGCATGTGTAATAAAGCCTTCTTTGTATGTTAAAGATAAGTATTGGACTAGGCAATCATCATTTTGAGGTCACTGGGAGGAATTTTGAGATATGAGCCCTTGGACTGCTTGACCCGCACTATCACTGCGAGTCAAGTACTGAAGGAGTAGTACTTGGCACAGTTACTCAGGACCCATAGCAGGTTGGGCCTCGAGACATTTGTAGTAAAAAGCTGCAAGCCCCATGGTTGGACCCAGTAGCTCCAGCTTGACTTGTGGCCTGCTAAAAGGGGTTCCAAAAGTGTCCCCCTGTTTGATGTGTACAAAGGCCTTCTCACAATGGTGGATGGTGTGGAAAGCATTATGCAAAGTGAATGCTGGGGTTGAGGAAGATCAGAGTCCTTCCATTACTCATGCTCCATTTCCCCTACAAGCCCTGATCGGTGGGGCAGTTTCTATACAATGCAGCACCATGATTTTTTCACCGTACTATCACTCTTCAACAATTGATTCAAGATGAATCTCTACAGCAGAATTATCCCAAAAGTAGATATGTGCAGAGTCCTGGCTTACAGGCCCTGATACAACATCTTCATGAAAATGTATAGCTCCTCTCCCATTCAGAGCCTGGGTGACAGAAGGATTTCTTTTTATGGTTCTGCTCTACCCAGACTGATTCCCTGCCAGTGTATATGGGCAATTCACAATTTTCTTGATGAAGAATGACAAAGTTCAAAAGCCTATGTTTTGTCTTTATTGTCAACATGTTATCGCTAGAAGGATTCAGGTCACTTCTGTTACAAAAGCTGATTTTCTGCTGGAGAGCTATTCAGCTTCGTATGCACTACCTTTGGTTGGCTGATGTAGCTAATAAAAAGTTTTGGCTTACATTGAAAAAGGTTTTCTCTGGATCTCACTTTTCTCTATGTACTGGGGCATATGCTGTTTAGGGCTTCATACAGATTTTCATAGTCACTTTCATATACTATAGAAGGGTGAGGAGGATCCTATTCAAATTTTGACCGTCATGTATGAATAGAAGCACTTCCTATCAGATGCCACATTTGAGGAATTTTCTGCTATTTCTGCAGTCTTTGGGCAATCCAAAACCTGGATGTATAACTGAAAATTAGATTCTACACAACATTCCTGCCTTATTTATCTGCCTTTTTTGGGTTCTATGCTCTTTGTGTCGTGAGGTTACCTACACCCCGGGCACAAACACCTCCATTTTACATGTTCACAGTTAAGGTTGACATCTTTTTAAACAATGACTTTTAAAGCACATTTGCCTGCACGCTCTTATGGGATAATGTTCTCAGAAAATGGTTTGCTTATGCTCACACTTCTTGGTAGGCACACTTTCAGGCCTTGGAACATTTTGTACAAAGTCTAGGTACACTGCGCAAAATGTTGCTGTTTGTTGTCTGTTCTGCGACATCTCTGGGTCTGTAGAATCAACAATGACAGCCTGACCAGAGCTCAGTCTCTGAACAAATGGGTACAGTTCATTATATAAGCTACACCAAGCCTTTGTTTAGACAGAGGAATATTTCGATGGGCTGTCGAGGTCGCCCCATGCCGGAATTGTAGCCCAGCTGAATCCCGTCACTATCCTGAGAAGGATGGCTGTCTGTTCTACATCAAGACTTCCTACCAGATGACACACACCCGCAGGTAAATGGGGAGTTAGATCACTCTAAGGTAGTCTGGCAGACCTGCACACCCTATGCTTTATAGGATAGGCAGTGTAAGGTAGGAGTAAAATCATATGTATTCATATAATCAAATGCAAATGCACAATAGCTGAATTGTTTATTCTGTTCACCACTCTTGTACCACTGGTAACATTGTTTTGCTTCATCCTATCAATCATTGCAGGTGCATGTATTTTAACACAAGAGCATAAATAAACATTTGAAATTAATTTGAATTGCCAGTGTGTGTACTTCTTGTGTCTTTCTTTGGGAATGCCTGAGTTATCAACGAAAGGGTAGATATGTTTCCATGATTTCCTTGAGGAATCAGGGTTGTCATGTTCTGGGGTTGCAGACATCATCCTGCATGAACACAGTCCCACATAGATTTGACGTTTATGTTGCCCAAACACACAGTCTTACTGAAAAAGAGGAACTGTTTGACATTTGGACCTTAATTTGTCTTTAATTTTAAAAAAATCAGAGGGGGATTACAAACATCTATTGCCTTTCCACATGGGTCCACCAAATAAAATTGCCTTTTTGCTTCATGCTTTTCAGTTCGTGACCAGGGAGCATTCTACTCTGATAAAGGCCAGCCTACTCCTTCTGTCAAGCTCTCTGTCCTCCCGCCTCCCCAAAAAGCATGACTGGGGCAGGCTTCAAGGGGATTCTAGTTTGATTCAAAATGATGACTTTGCAATCTATTATCTAGGGGATTTCTAGGTCTTATCTTACATTCACATGTCTATGCTCTCCAGTCACCAGAAATTCATCCAGTGTCCAGTAGGGGGCATATGTAATATGTTTTGGGCGCTTCCTTTCAGGATTACTTCAGTTCTGCATGTCTCTAACCAGGCTTTGGCACTTTTGGTCTCCTTTTTACATACCCATTAGATCAGAGTATTTGCTTACTTTAATGACTCGCTGAGTGCTTCTTCTTTTTCTACGGTTCAATATGATGTCTTTTAGGTATGCCAGATGCAACAGTAACATGGATTCCTGAGCAGCATTGTGAATTCCCCTCTTCTTCCATGTCAAGCCATGTTCGTGAAAACTGAGTCCATCAGAATTACCCATCTCAGGAGCAATGTCGTGCCAAGCACTTTCTTGATCCAATGACTCAGGGCCAGGTTTATTAATATTTGATGCAGCGCAATGCAGCAAGACGACTTGCATTGCTGTGTTAAATGGAGAGGGCAGGAATACACGAGAGCAGGAATACACCATATGTATGAACATATGGCACATTCCTGATCTCTCACTGCACTGGCACACTATGTGCTGCCTAGCGCCAATGCAGGCGCCCTTGTGCATGGTGCAAGGGTGCCTGGGTTGTAGGCAGGATTGTTCTGTGCAGAAAGAGAAACCTTCCAGCACAAAAACAATCCCTTGAGGCTTTGTGTTGCAGAATGCAGTACACTTAGAAAGAGGAAACAACGTGGAGGAATAAAGATATTTCTCCTTGTTGTGCCTCTATTTCGAAGGCATATATTTTCAACACATTCCCAGGTTTACCACTCTTGGTAAATCTGGGAATGTGGAAAAAAGCATTGGTGGATGCGTGGAACACCCACTCTCCACTCTTGTAAAGCCTTCTCCGTGTAGAGTAACCCAAGACAGTGGCATATGCTGCCTTGCGTTACTCCAGATTTACCAAGCGATGCAGGGCCATGCAAGGTGGCTTGATAACTCTGACTTAAGGAATGTGCTGCCTTTGCGTCACCCTGCGTGATGCAAATGCAACACAGTTCTTTAATAAATCTGGCCCTCAGTATTTAGGCTCTGCTTGAACTTTCTAGTTTAGCTTTTACTATAAGAGCTCTATGTTACTGGCTGTCTCCATGGTAGCTACCATTTCACTGGCTGGGTACCCTGCAGTGAGATTAATATGGCAAAGTAGGCCTAGACACTTTAAGTATGAACAATTCTTCTTCTCTTCTACATTCAGCAGGTACAATGAATGGATTACATCCCAATGGTGGCCATTAAGCAGCAGCCATTGATTGACCATGCATGTGACGAACCTACACCTTGACTTCTAAAAGCAAATGCCTTCTTCTAGTGCTGAAAATGAAAAACATTTACATTGGAAACTCAAAAATATGGGGAACTTTGTGGGGTTACTATGGTGGAGAGCTTCTTGGTATCAAATGACTGATTAGGCTTCCTAAGTGTAAATTAACTTGGGAAGCTCAACATGTAAGCATCATTTTGGGACTAGCATTTGTAACGAGGCCTGCTATAATGTGTAATGATAGTATTAATGCTGCTCAACACGGCTGCCCTTTAATGTGAATAAGATAATACTGCTGAGCAGGGTTGCTGTAACTTTTAAGCACATGAACATCACTCCTTCGCAGGGCTGCCATAGTTTTAAAGGAACAGTATCAGTACTTCTCAGCAGGACTGACAAATGTTTTGGATAATAACCACACTTTTCACAAGGGATGCAAACTTTTAATACCAACACATCTCGGCATGGCTGCTATACATATAATAGAAAACTAAAACTCCTCATGATGGTTGCTATATTTTCACTGGCTGTAGACCGCTTCTCTGGAAAGTGGCTACCAACACTTTGCAACTTGGCATTCCTATTTGCAATTCACAGCCCCAACTCTTCTCAGCAGGGCTGCAATACTTTTATTTTGGAATTTGGAATATCTGTAATTAGAATATAGAAGAGGGCTCTTGATATCCCCGGCATGCTTGCTTCATCCAGTAAGGTCAGTGAGATAGGTCAGAAATGTAGGCACTAGTTTCTGTATTTTTACTACCGGAATGTTGCAGGTTTGATTCCTGGCAAAGACAACTGAACCCTTCATCTTTCTGAGGTTTAGGCATTTATTTCTATAATGAATTAGTAATAATAATCACTGATAAAATGTGATATTGTGGTCGCTCTTCTTTTTAGATCAGGTTGAACGACATAGGGAAACAGCTTGCTGCTATTAATTTATTAATCATCTCTGCCGCCCCTTAAATCATAATGCAACTCAAGAAAGAATATGGACAGTGCAGTTGCAATCCTCACCAGTGTCCCTTCAGGTCTCTCTTCGTCACTGCAAAAATAGGATATTTCCTGCAGCGGAAAGCAAATAGGCCTGAAGAAATGGCATCATGATTCACGGCTCAGTGAAGAAGTGGTCAGAGCAAAATATGGGGCTGACCTCAGTTGTGACTTTCTAGCTGCCAACATTTTATATTCTGGGACCCTGTGCTGCTGGCTAAAACTGGGTTGGCTGAAGTTAGAAATGGTGGCAATTGGCAGATATTGGTGCATAAGGGTAAAATAGAGTGCACTGTTGTTACAGTTGGACAACTTGCGTTCGCGTGGTGAGCTCACTTCATACAGGGCTCACTCTCTGCCTGCCCTTCACTTGGTCTAGTTGAGCACGACTTTGTGGTCCGAGGTTCACTAATTCGACACATTCTTCACTATCACTCCCTCTTTTCAGAGCCCAATTAAATATAGCGCCTTGTAATTAACAGTGAATATACTGTATGCATGAGAGTCATACTGTGAAAGCTTTAAGAAATCTATTCACAGTCATGTATATTCACTCCTACTTACATGACAAACATGCAGGTGGCTGATGCACCCAATATAAGGAGCAGAATTATTTATTGTATTCTCACCACGTTCAGAGCTCTCAAATGTCCCAGCACCACGACTGAGTGGCTCACCCACTCGAGGATTTTGCTTTGCATTCTGTAAGTTGTGGTCACTGATTTACACTGGGATGAACAGGACTACACATTTCCGAATGAAAAGAAATCACCTGGGTGAGATGATCTATTTGTGCATGGACCCGGGAAGCTTGAGTGCTTTGTATGTTTAGATTCTTGTCTCATCCCCATTTTTAGTAACCTCATGGGGTGGGTGTGGAAGGAGCTAATGAGAGCGCTGCAAAGCATTCAGGAATCTGAAAGTGTGAGAAGCAGGAGAACTAGTGACTGATCTCCGAGGCATCCTTATCAGGGTATAGAGATTGGGAATGGAGGCAGAAGCCAGTGATACTGGACATGGTGATCTATCCTTGGCATCTTTCTTTGCCACGGTATCCATGGCAGTAGTGCTGTTATATGCAGGGCAATCTAACGGGTGCTTTACGTCCTGGTAGTCTGTTGAATGAAGTCGATCTGCTTGCGTCAAACATCCACTGTCAGGAGCAGCACTATATTTGGGGGCAGGTGGAGGTGAGCGAAGAGGGGAGGCACTTCTCATACTAATTTAGAATAGGCTTCGAGTTGCTGGGAAAATAAGGAGTGATTGGCTGTAAAATGCATAAAGCCTTGGCTCATGCCTGGTAGTTTTGATATCAAGCCTTCCTCTTCCACTGCTTGTAGATTTCCTTAGTTTCTAAAACATGTTACTATAACACCCATTACCATGCTACTCAGCCAAAAAACACAACGTTTTAGAACTGCTCCAGAAACTGCTTTAAACAGGTGAATCTACAGTGTCCTACATGCAAAAATGGGATCTGGGAAAGCACTTTTTGTTGGAGTTGGAGCTAGAAAGTGGTTTGCAGGGTGGCGTGTTTGTGGGCTGATGCACTGGTTTCAACTTTCCTCATCTACTAGAGATTTCCTCCCACATCAGCTTCCCTCTATGTTCAAACACGCCAATGTCATTCACGCCCATAAACTAGGAACCCACAGATCCCAAATGTTTTCAACATACAAATGCTTACATTCTTATTAGGCACCATCATCATCCCACCCACAGTGAAGAGCTACAAATATGTCCATGATCTTTTTTGCTCGAGACACAATGAAAGAATCTTAGAGAATCCATGAATGAAATTCAACCCGGAAAAGCCCCATCAAATTGAATACTGCTTGCATGATGTATAAAGTCACAAGCCCCACGTGTGACTCCCATCCTCTTTTTTTGTTGTCATTGGATTCCGTTGCATTATTTACTTTCATAGATTTTTATACAGGAACTGATTTGTCCAAAGCCCTTCCTTGCACAAACAACTGTGGCATGCCTGGGCTTAGGCCCCACCCTTTGCAAGCCCTTGTGTGAGCAAGGCTGAGGCCGTTCTCCCCGGCTTTTGTCTGGACAATTTCTCTTCTCCTGCATTAACCCTCGACGTGGACCAGCCAAGGCCTTTAGGAGTAAGGTGCAGGCCATCTGGCCCAGGTAGTGGAGTGCTTTGAAAGGCGCACTGCTTCCTTCTTGCAAACAACTCATTTCCAGGACAGCAACGGAACCTTCCCCGACCAACCGTAGTAAAAAAAACTGGATTACCTTTGTCAACTTGCAGTGACACTAAAGTGCAGCTCAACATCTCCACATACTGGCTGGACTGCATTCAATCTGTAGCTCTTGTATCTGAAAACGTGACTATCCCGATTCTTGAGTTTCTTGCCGCCACTGCCACTGCATCTACCGGACCAGGACCACAGCGCCCAGAATCCTTTGGGGCCAACCACGCCACCAGAGCGCGCCAGGAGGCGCTCAAACTAGCGTCAGGGCTCCCGCAGCGCGGGACGCCCGATTCTGGAGTTTCTTGCCGCAACTGCCACTGCATCTACCTGGCCAGGACCACAGCGCCCAGAATCCTTTGGTGCCAACCACGCCACCAGAGCTCGCCAGGAGGCGCTCAAATTAGCGGCAGGGCTCCCGCAGCGTGGGTCGCCAGATTCTGGAGTTTCTTGCCGCCATTACCACTGTATCTACCGGGCCAGGACCACAGCGCCCAGGACCCTTTGGGGCCAACCACACCACCAGAGCACGCCAGGAGGCGCTCAAATTAGCAGCAGGGCTCCCACAGCACGGGACGCGTGCGGGCTTGCTCGGGCCAAGCCCGGGCCCGTCAGCAACAGGAGGAGGCAGGGCCACCCCTCTTGGTTGTATGTAAAAGTGCTTCCGTCAATCACTTTTTCGTGCTACGTGATTACTGGTTGCAGATGAGACTCCTGAGGAGGCGAACTTTAGGCAGCTAAGCAAGCAGTCACGGAGCAAAACAATTAGCAGGCTGCAGGTACTTTTTTTATGTGAGACGCTCTGCCCTTATGAGCTGGGAATCTATGCTGTCTATTTAAGTTGGGGCAAAGAACTTTACTAGATGTTCTATTTTCCGACAATTGAAAAGACCAGTATAAGATAATTGTAGTTCCATACTGGTCTCATAGTCTGGGGGGCAGCTGCACATTGTGTTGGATACAAAAACTGATTTTTGCAAACGTTAATACTCCTGTGCCTGTATTCTGCCCCCTGCCCTGGCTTAAGATAATTTATTGACCTTACGTGTTATTATCTGGTCTGGTTTGGTCGGGCAGGTAGCTTGAACAAAATCAAAGGGACGATTAATATTTTTATTGTGATAGTCTAATTTTAAATTTAAATTCCTATATCGGGGTAGATCTTACACTGCACAAGGTTGTAAAACGATTTATTGTCCTGTATATATATTGCTTACTGTGATTGTAATAGTGGTCATTACAATCTAAGTATGGGGAAAAGGAAGTTACCAACGGAGCAAGGAACATCTAATACTCCAACACAGACCTCACTTCTGAAGTTTATAACAGGCGCCATGGGTGCAATCGAAAAACAAATTACTAATGTTGAAGAGTCACTTCTAGTATGTGGAGAACAGAATCGGCCACCCCCATCAATAGCACAAACCTTAGAAAGTGAAATGGTATTGCCAACCAACAGTGTGTGCATTCAGAATATATCAGATACCATTAACTCTTCTAAAACAGATTCACCACTCCCGGGCTAAAAGGATTAAAAAATCACGTATGTGTTCAACAACTAACACTCAAAATAAAGAGGCTACTAGTAGCAAAAGGGCTAAACCCCAATGTAAAACAGCCAAAAAAGTAATTATGGACATTCCTGATCAGCCTAAACAGAGTGGCCGTTTAAATGACGGGAAATTGGACACATTGTTTACAGCTGTTAGCTCTCTCGAGCTATTTATGAGAAATAGTGTAGAAAGTATTAACATACGATTAACTGAGATTGAAGCCAAATGTGCGACCTGTTTGGATAAATTGAATACCCAAAAAATAAATGAGCATACGAGGATTGTGATGGCCAATCGTAGTGTAAATGAAATTAATCCAGAGAGGCAATTACATAATGTAAGCACACATATCCCACAATACTCTATATCGCAGGGCCAATCAAACAACCCAGGGAAAGAAGGGACAATCCCGGTCAGACCGACGCCTCCGTACAATAACCCAATTTGTACAGATGCTTTGTCGCGGAATCCAACTGAGTTTCTAGACATCCCACCTGCTGCTACCCCATATGTTATAATTTTATCAAATGTCCCGACCCTAAATCATAAGACCACTGAATCCTGGACTTCTCTTAAAAATAAGTCCTTAAATTGGCTGAGGATAAGATCAGGGTTAACCAAACATCTATTTGCAGACTTGAAGATGGTGAGAATAATTAAATGGGTGGGTAGATCACAGAAATCACTACCAGGTGATTGCATAGTCCTGTCTTTTAAAACTCCAAAACTTGTGGAGACTGTGCTAAATAGAACTAGGCTAACCCATATTACTCCAGACTCGATCTCTGCACTCCTTTGGGTTACTTCTACCAACCAGGTCTATTGAGGCCCATCCAATGGACCTCACCACAAAGAACCCAACTACCTCCCGTTTACCAGCATTATAACGTCCCAACTTTTAACAGATTCCAGGGCCTTGAAAACTTAGAGGACATAGACTGACTACCAGCAAAGGGTCATGAGGCAACGGAGCGGAATCAGTTGGGGACAGACATACCCAGTCATCTGAGTGGGGGGAGTCAGGGAGATCCACCGTACTCGCCCGACGAACGTATTGGTTTATTGTTCTGGAATGTGGCGGGGCTTAAGAATAAAATTAATAACCAAGAATGGTTAGACTTTGTAACAGGGTATAACTTTATATATTTACAGGAGACATGGTTAACAGAACCTGTACATATAAATGGTTTTAGAACATTCTTTGTCCCTGCTGTCCTGGTGAGACATGGTAGACCTAAAGGTGGTTTATGTATTTTTGCCTCCAACAACCTACCAACTATTAAACCAGTTATTAGGCAACCTAACCCTTACTATCATGCAGCAATATGTGAAGGGGCACGTTTGGCTAGGATGGTTGTGCTGAATTTGTATAACCACGCCCAAAATGGAGACATGGTGTCCCATCTGAATAACCTACATGAGTGTCTGGAAAAATTGGATAATACTAACAAAAAGAAGCTATCAATTGAGTGGGGGGTGGTGATTTTAATATTCAACTGTGCTGTTCTCCGGTTGAGAAAATATGTGGGATGAACAATCTAGATGGCTCAAGTAAAACGCATTTTTTACATAACAATTATGGAGATAAGCTGAATGAATGGATATAATTGCTTGATTTATCTTTTTCTAATGAGATGTCGGTACCAAATGTGCCTTTTAAATGTACCTTTAACGGGTGTAGTAACCCCAGTATTATTGATTATGTCCTAAGCTCGAACAATCTGAGCCCTGAAGTTTCACATTTTAAAACCAACTCCATCCAATTAAGTGACCACTATCCCCATTCTGTTCAAAGAACAAAGACCATACTGATCAAAGATATTAAAGCCATTGATGAGGCTTTCTGCGGTGACCTTGATTTAGCCACGACCAACGGTTTTTCATTGCGATGGCATAAGATCATCCCAGAGGACTTCCTCAGAAAATTAATTAGAGATGCAGGTGAAGCCTTCGAGATATGCCTGGACGATGGTGCACCCCCAGTAGACATCATTAACTCGTTCCTAGCCATTAGTAAGACTGTGAAAGAGAATTTGCAGTCGACAACAAAAACAAAGAAGAGTAGAGATGGATGGTTCGACACACACTGTACTAAGGCAAATAAGAAGCTTAAAGAGGCGCTTCACAGAACCCCCAGGACCACAAATGAGGTCAAGCAGTGTAGATTGAACTACAGACAGGCTTTGAAAAAGCACAAAAAAAGGTTGAGAGAAGAGGCCTGGGATGAACTGTGCGAAGCAAGTAGGTTAAACGATAATAATACATACTGGAGGTTAATAAAGTATGCCCCATTGAGCGAAGGCACTGGTCCAGGGATTGTGGTCACAATCCCCGTGGATGATTGGATTAAACACTTTTCTGCTATTTATGCCGCACAGTCCACCCCCAATTCTATGACCAACGATGATAATACAGACACCGTAAAGCTGCCAGTTATTGCCCCTTTTACCTTAGGTGAGGTGATTGAGGCAATAACCTCTAGCAAAGGGGGCAAAGCACCAGGCCCTGACGCTATTCCGGTGGATCTGTATAAAGCAAACATTCCGTAGTGGGGCTGCATTTTAACTATTGTTTTAAAAGCTTGCTGTACATCAGCATTCCTTCCAACCTGGGTGGAATCCATAATAGTTCCCATTTATAAAAAAAGGGGATCATCAGAACCCTTCCTGTTACAGGCCGATCTCGCTCCTTGGCTCCTTGGTCAAAATAGTTGGTAGAATAATCTTGAATAGATTACAAAAGTGGGCTTAAAGTGAGGGTGTGTTGACTGATTTACAATATGGGTTTCGCACTGTAGTGGGGACCATCGAACAGAGTCTCAATTTGTCCATTCTCATAAGGAAGTACATGAAGATCAAACCCTGTATCTGGGTTTTGTTGACCTCTCCTCCGCCTTCGACTGTGTCAATCATTCTAAGCTATGGGCAATCATGGGTGAGATGGGTGTGGACCCGGAGATAATTTCTTTTTTAAGGGACTTATACTCAGGAGCCAAGGCCAGGGTTAGATATGGAATCCACGGCGAATGCACACAGTCTTTCAGCATTGGGAGAGGAGTGAGGCAGGGCTGTGTCCTTGCACCTTTTTTGTTTTCACTTTATATCAACAACGTGGGCATTGCCCTGGTACAACTACCAAAAGATCTGGCCCAGGTGGGACACCGCCCTGTGCCCGCACTTCTCTATGCTGATGACGCCGTATTGATGGTGCGCACCCCAATTTCAATGCAGCGGGTACTCAATGACTTTGTCAAATATATGCAGGATCTTGACCTACATATGAACCAGGCCAAGACCTTTGCAATGAAGTGTGGGAAGAAATCAGGCGGCTCCCGAATTATGAGAATACAGGACACAACCATCGAATTTACCAACACTTTCTCATATCTTGGCGTGTTATTTGACAAAGGTGGCTCATGGAGCCAAGCCATTAATACAAGGTCACTACTTTTTAGAAGTGCCTGTATGGCCTTACACAAATTTGCTTTAAGATTGGGTACCAATCCACTGAGGGAAATGCTCACCATCTATAAGGCAAAATGCGTTAGCAAAGCAATATATGGGGCAGGCATATGGGGTCATGTAAACTGTGCGCCAATACAATTAGTGGAGAACACATTTTTAAGGTATTTACTCACCACTCCCAAATCCGCACCAACCTTTGTTTGTCATGCACAGCTGGGACTATGGTTTCTTGCGGATTTAATTAAGATCCAACCAATCCTGCTATGGCATAAAGTATGGACATCTGAGTATACCGTTTTAAATCCACTTGTCATTAAGGACTGTCTAAACTCATCTCATCATACAAAAATTCCTTGGTTAAAGTATGTAGATGTTTTTGCAAGGATCTAGGCCACCCTGAATATTTTAATAAGCCCGAAGGTTTAGTGAATCTGAACAGAAAAGATCTAAAAGCTGACTGCTTAGCACATCTTGAGAACAACAGGATGTCCCTGGAACTTGTAAAACCTTCTGTTCAAAGAAATCAGCTAATTTTAACCAGTTACGATATGCAATTATATCTGCGGGAGGTTACACACCAAAAGCATAGATATGTCCTAACTCGTTTTAGGATGGATACCTTCCATCGTATGGTTACGTTTCCTGAATTAAACAATTGGTCCCCTACCCTATTGATTTTTCCCTGTGATAATGCTTCATCCCAGACAACAATGCACGTTGTTCTTTTTTGTAAATTTTATAAAGAATGGAGGAAGCGCTACATATTAAGTTATCTGAAGCATCTAGACTTTCACCAATGTCGCCCAGCATATGTATTCTTACAGTCATTATCAACGATCAGTATTTGAGTAAGAATGTCATCTTTTCTGTGGAGCGTTCTCTATGCTAGGAAGTCTGTTTTAACAACTGTGTGATATGTTAGCTATTGATATACTGTAATAAAAAGGTATTGGATCGGGGGAGCACATCAGGATCGTATGGCGGGCCCAGTTTTGAGGTTCTTACCATCTTGTATGTTGCTCTACGACCTTGTATCTAGAACTTTTTAATGAATACAAGTCAATATGACCTTTAGATGATTGTTAAGTAAGTATGGTAAGGAATACTTTATGTACGAAGGACATTTTACATGTATTTTATATACTGTTTCTTTTTATATATGAGTTTATATAATATGTAACATATCCAATAGTATTTTATCTTCATATTAATATTGTGTATTTGTATTTTGCTTTTATGGTCTAATATTTGTAGACTGAATAAAGATGATGATGATGAACTGTGGCATGCTAGTTTGCCAAAATGTTCACTCTATAGCGACTGTATGGGCAAAATGCCAAAAGCTTCAATCGTATTTTTGTCTTCCAAGATCAGCCTGCAGTTCAATGGAATCCTTCGTTGTGCTTTTAACCCTCAATTGTAGCATAATGCACTTCAGAACTTTAAGCAAAATCAACAACACTTGCATTTTGTTGTTGCTTGATTCCATCACCACGGTATATGGAATCACTGTGTTCGCTCAGTCTCAAAAAAGGGCTCTAATTTCTAGGATCCCTGCAATAAATTTAACTGAACTTGACCTAAAGGGCGGGGTGCTTTACATCTCTGTTGTCTTAGAGTTGCAGGAGCTGACTCTGCTCATACCAGTCCCTCCTTTATCCTCCTGGTTATTGGCTTGCAGCACACTTATTTTACCACTCTTTCCAGGAGGTACTTTTGGGGCTTCCAAATAAAGGGCAGAAGGTTAAAGGTGTCATCGTGCAGTGCCATTTCTGTTTGGGCCTGGTAAAGACTAGGGTTAGAGAAGAAATCAATGCATTTCTCCTCTCTATTTTTATCCATCCCCACTCGACCCTGAGTGAACACCATTGTAGGAAATTAGGTTTTTGGCTGAGGGGGGTGGTAACCCTCCTCATACCACAATCACAATCACTGTTAGGGTGAACCACAAAAAGTTACTAAATTAACCTGTGCTTAACCCTCTAGTAACTTGGCATAAAAGCAGTCGGGCATATCTTTGAGGCATGGTGTTAAGTATTTATGTAGCACTCACACAGTAATAAATGAATAAACAACACAAGAAAAAAACAGACCAGTTCAGAATTATAGAATACATTTTAATAAATAAAATTACACCAAAATGAATGCAATCCAAAGAGTAGAACCAGAGTTATGAACTTTTAACGTGAAAACTAGTGCCTAAATGATCAAAGCACAAACCGCAGACATCTAGTTGTGGCTTTGCTTTCCAAAGGACTTTGAAGAATTTTTTTAAAAAAATGTCTGCGAAGGTAATGTTCGGGGGAGGAAGCTGGTGGGGTCAGAGGAAGCAGCGTCATCGGGGAGTCACTGGGCAAAGTTGCAGGGAAGATTTCTATGTTCAGACTTCATCACTTTTTTGTACTGCGAAAATATCCAGCAGGACGAAGCTGCAGGCTGTAGCCAATGAAGGCTCCATGAGGCCAGATACCTTTCTGAAGAAGAGCCGCTAAACAGGATTTCTGCTGCAAAGAAGAACGTAGCGAGACCTAGCACGAAGTGAGGCTGACGGGCAATGCACCTTGGGTGGATGTGCAAGCAGGTAAGTCCCATTCTCCTCTTTGTTCTCAGGCTACTTAATAGTGGAAACAAATTTAAGTCCCAAGTTTCTGTTTTTGGCTGTTTGGGCACATTTAGCAACACTTTCAGGGGTCCAGGAATGGTGAGGAACCACTTGGAAGGAAGGACTCCCTTCAGGCACTGTCCAGGCGTGGGTCCAAGGTTGTTGGAGCTTTTTTGTACCTGTAGTTCAGCACAGGAGGCCAACCAACTAGCCCTTGGAGTCAGTCTAATAATTCTGGGATCAAGCAGCAATGCAGGCATCAAGCAGTAGGGCAGTCCTCTGAGGGTGCAAGGCAGACTTCAAACACCAGAGCAGTCCTCTGGTAGCAGCAGAGCAGTCCCCTGAGGTACAAAGCTGGCCTGAAGCAGCAGGGAAGTCCTCTGAAGTACAAAGCAGTCCTTCTGGGGGTCCTCTGCAGGTCCAGGAGTAAATTGAAGCGTTGGTCTGAAGGTCAAATATTTAAACCAGGTGCCAGCCTTTGGAGTAGGAGAAACATAAAGATTTCCCTCCACACCTGGTTCTGGGCTTTTCCTTCCTCCTTTTCCCAGGCTCTAAGAGGTCTGGGATGACAATAGACTGGTATCAAGTTCTTTATAAGTGTGATGGAGACAGGCCCTTTGAAATATAAGTAGGGCAGGGAACACCTCCGTCCCTCCGATCCTGGCAGGATGGCCCATCCTGCTAAAACCTAGCCCCCATTTGCCTATCTGGGAGGAATGCACAAAGGCCAGCTACCACTCTATTCAAGGTAACATGACCCAGGACAAATGTTGCAAGCAAAAAATGGTTAGGAAAAGAAAGTGGCATCTTCTGAGTTGGGACTTAAAATCCAACTTTATCATTAAAGAGGATTTTAAATAATTGTTTTGAGACCAAACATGACATTTCTTCCTGTTCCCAACAAGATTAGCACCTAATAAATGTAATAAGGTAACCCAATGTTCTCCTATGGGATAGGTAGGCTTCACTGCAAATACCAATGTAGGAGTTTTTTACTACCAGGGCATGTAAAACGTAAAAGAACATGTTCAATTTTGTAAATACACTGCAGCCTGCCCTATAGGCTGTTTACGTCCTACTTTAGAAGTAACTTATATGTGTTAAAAAGGGAAGTTTAGGCCTGGCAAGATGGTTATATGCCAAGTCAAATTGGCATATTAAAACTGCACACAGGCTGCAATGGCAGGCCAGAGATGTGTTTTAAAGGGCTACTTGAATAGATGACACAATAAGTACTTCAGGCCCACTAGTAGCAATATAATTTACAGGCCCTGGATACATGTTGAACCGCTTTAGTAGGGACCTATGGGTAAATTAAATGTGCCAATTTGGGTGTAAGCCAATATTACCATGTTTAAGGGAGCGATCACAAGCATTTTTGCACTGGTTTGCAGTGGTAAAGTGCACAGAATCCTAAGACCAACAAACACAAATTTCAGCAAACAGGAGGGGAGAAGGCAAAACATTTGTGGGAAGATCACCCAAAGTCTGTCAAGTCTAACAACTATGCATTACTCCTTTGGTGGTTAAAGAGTGCTTTCTGAGTGAATGCTAAACATCTCTTCTTTGGTGTTTTAACTGCACCTCCAGTGGGTGTTTCTTCTGTTGCTCTTTATTGCACTTAGATAGACTTCATAAAATGGTCCATGGTGGATTCAAAGTGCCTCCAAACACCTTTGGTCTCATGATGCTGCTAGATAAGCTTGATATGCCATAACGGACCCCACTGATACATAGCAACAGTGGTTGCTATGTATAGTACATGTCTGCATGGCTGAGTCTGTTCTTACACCATTTGCAACACCCGACCTTATGCGCAGATACACTTATTGTGTCCTGCCCCACCAAGTCATTAAACTTCATGCACCTCACCAAACGTACGATAAAGATCAAACTACAAACAACGCCCTTTCAACCACACATCATGTATGGCATCAAGGAATCCATTAAATCATGCAGTGCTTTCATGACCGCATTAAGATATGAATATAAATAATGCAAGAAGATTACTTAAAAAAGCAATTTAAGTCTTGCAAGGCCTACCTAAATCGGCGTTTAAATACCAATACAACACATCAAAATTGTAATCCAAAATCAAGTCTGCATTTCATGCATTGTTTGATTGTGTCCCAAACACCAGCTAAATTATACGCTTTCGCTTATTCTGTTCCAAGGCCCATTTATATTTAATGCAGCTCTGATTTGGATTTTTAAAAGGATCCTCAGTACATGTATTACTGCAAGGGATACTCCAGTTCAGCCTACATTTTATGCTACTGTGCTTTCTAATTGCATAGTTGAATGCCAATCTGAACTTCTTAAGTTTTCACCTTGTGTTGTCTAGGCTCGTCTGCATTGTAGACCAAACCTCTGATCATATAATTGTGGGTTGTACTCCTCAAGCTGTTAGTACATCACAATTTTGATGCTAACGTTTCTATCAACTTGCTGTTTTAGAACTTTCATAATGCTATATAGTTTCCCGGCACTTTCCGATATTGAAATCACCATTTGGTGCACTCTGAAATATGTTAAATTAAAACTAATGTGATTCTTTTAACATGCAAAAATAAAGCTAAGTTTTTTGATAAGGAAATATTTATTTCATAGTGCTGAGTATCCATTGATTTGCAGGCTCAATGAGACAATACAGTTGGACACAATATTGATATACAAAAAAATCGGGAATTAAATATTGTTAACGTAAGTATCGCCTTCCTATACTTACCTAATAAAACCACAATTATCGAGAACACAAATATCACTGATAAAAATATCGTTTTTTTACTAATATAAAAAGCAAACAAGGAACCAAAAATACTGTTACATTTAAATAAACATATTAATAGTCAAGAAATTCACCTCACACAATATTGGCTACAATATCACCAAAATAATAACATTATCATGAATAAAGATAGGAATGACTAGTTTTTAAGTTAAACTAAACATTAAACAACATATACACGCTTTAAATAATAGAAAATATATTACATCCCAAAAATAATTATTAACCCCCAAAGAAGATAAAATTATAACTAAATACATAACAGCATTAGTTAAAATATTTACATAAGCTACACACATTTATATTAAAAAAATGTAATTCAAAAGTACATACATATTAAACATTATGAGTAAAACATAAATTTGTGTTAACCATAGAAGGATTTGGATATATATATATATATATATATATATATATATATATATATATACGAGCGAGAGGCAACTATCTAAAGTAAGTAAAACTTGGATTCAAACCAAAACTTACTTTAAAATACAATGAAATTTGTGAAATAGGTGGGCATGGCTAAGGAGGCCAAGATGGCTGTCGGCTCTTAACAGAGCTCCCGACACCTGACTAGCATCATTTATCATTCTACCTGACAGCACATGCCTGAGCACTCCTGCCGGACCCCTGTGATTCTGGTGCTGTGGACACCATCTGGGCCTCTTCATGGCAGTTGGCGGGCTGGCGGAGCTGAATTGCAACAAATGTCGCATGGGGGATAGGGGTGTCCAAGACAGAGGCCAGAATGTTGCTAAACTGGGGTGGGGGCTGCGCCCCGATGAGAGCAGAACCAAATGCCTGCTGCCTTCCTGCGTTGCTCCTCAGTGTCTGGGGGAGGCACTGGCTGTGGCTCGGCTGTCCCTCACAGCCCAAGTCCCCCTCCTTGGATGATCCACAACTCTCTCTCCTCTATGGAGTGATCTGGATTGCGGCCACCGACTGCTTATGCTGCCCTGTGCCAAGCGGGTTGGCTTCAAGTGGTACCCCAGCTGTCTGACTGGCTTGCCCCTCCTGGGCAGGCTATGAGGGAGGACCCTTGTGACCTGAGCAGGGGCCCTCTGTTTGATCCGCCCATGTTATGCAAAAACGTCCCTTGGGAATGTTTTGTATCCCCACCTTACTTCACACTCATAATCAAAGTCACATGCATATAGAGCCAATCATACCGACCACATCCACGCCTTGAGTCTGCTACGTATTGGCACAAAAAACCTATAGTTTATTAAATTGATACGAATACGGCGCCAGGACGGACGTATGGATACGCCGCCGGTTACTTTCCTGATGTGAGAAAGAGCTCGAGAGAATCTAAAAGCCCCACTTCAAAAAGAAATTTTAAAGGAGTTCTTCTTAAATAATACTGTGAAGGATACGTTTCCTTGAAATATTGCCTACAAGGAATAGAGGAACTTTCTGATAGAAGAAATACCAGGACCTACGCGCCCTGCTGTGATTCTTAATTTAAGGCTAGTCTGCTGTTGTGAATTGGACGCCCGAAGTTTGTACAGAGCATATAGAATTATAAAGTGACGAACCGGGACGTCCTAATAGGAAATACTTCTGGGACTATAAAGTCCGTATGACTCTGGGGCAGACTGGTTTATCTTCGCTTCATATTTTTAAAAAAGAACGGGAGTTACACTATCATTGTCTTGAAAAAGAAGGTGTTATGTGAACATACCTTCGAAACGCGTCGGCAGCTTGTATTTAAGCCACAAATCTATCTGTTTGAACATTACCTTAGATGTTTATGACTTGTAAGGCATCAAGGTGTATGTGGTGAAATCTTGTTTTTTGATTGCGGCAACTGATGACAAAAGTTACTGTCTGTTTTTAAACTCTCGTGCAATATTTTTGTATTTTATTGGGATCAATTGATTCTATTATTGAATGCATTGTAAGTGCTCTATTGTGTTTTTCTGATAGAATTGGTTTTATTGTGTAATGTCTTGAAAAATATATTGTTTTAATAAAAATATTTTTATCAATTTAATAAACTATAGGTTTTTGTGCCAATACGTAGCAGACTCAAGGCGTGGATGTGGTCGGTATGATTGGCTCTATATGCATGTGACTTTGATTATGAGTGTGAAGTAAGGTGGGGATACAAAACATTCCCAAGGGACGTTTTGCATAAAGTTCTTGTTTGAACCCTAGTCCTTTGGGTTACCAAGGGTTCCTCTCTCTTTTTTATATATTGATCCGCCCATGTTGCCTTGAGACAAGAGGCCAAACCTTGCTTCACTACACTCTTCTGGTCTATCTGGTGATCCCCTCTGTGACTGACAATGGACAGTGATATGTTTCCACCATTGAAGGCCGCTCAGATAAAAATGGATCAGTACATCACTTCAGGGAAATCCAAAACACTCACAGCCCCATCCCTGTTGACCTCTCAGCCATCCTGACAACGATTCAGGCCTCGGGAGGCAGTGGAGGCCAAGGAGGAAGGCATCCAGATTGAGCGCTCCCTCCTGCGACAAGACCTTTGCATGGTAGTGGAGAGAGTTACTGAGGCTAAATCATGGATCTCGTGGCCGAAGATGATGTTGGGACCCATAAACATCAAGTCTCTCAATGGTAGCGGTCATCACTAAGCAAGCTGAGGAAGCTGAAAATCATTCCAGAGATAACAGCTTGCATCTAAATGACCTGCCAGAGGGGGTTGAGGGGCCCAGGATGGACTATCTTTTGGAGAACTGGTTCCGGTCCTGGGTTCCAGCTGATAAGCTGTCCTTCTGGTTTGTGGTGGAGAGGGCGCACCATGCTCTGACCAAGAAGCCTCCCCTGGGTCCTCTCTCCATCTAGTGTGGCACGCATCCTTAACCACTGAGACCGGGACACAATCCTTCGAGAGGCCCGGTCCCACTACGGCACTCCAACACAAAAATTCTGACCTTCCTGGACTACACCAAGGTCGCACATTTGAAAAGGACAAGCAACAACTCTGTGCGCTCAACATCTGCTATATGTTCCTCTTTCCAGTCTGGCTCAAATGCATCTTTGCACCCTCCACCTTCTTCTTTGCCACCATCGAGCTGACACCCCTGAGCAAGCCTGGGAATGTGCAACAGAACAGCGACCACTCCGCAGACGGGGTTTAGAGGGCTGGGAGGAATCTGCGACTGGGGGTCCTCAGGTGCTGCCTCCAGCTCGGTGGCCCCGCAGACGATGTACCCAATCTTGGAAGAGAGCCGAATCAAAGCGGGTGACAGGCCTCCTGAAACCCAGCTCCAGCAGTTGTTGAGCGACACACCGCAGACCAGGAAGCCTCTCTATCTGATACTCTGGGGATCTTCAAGTCCACCAAAGGTTTGCCCATCTCCCTGACCTAAACATTGAATAATCTTAGTGGGGACATGGTTGAGCCCTGCGGAGACTTTGTGGAACAGGAGATACCAGCCTTCTTCCAAAATAATCAGGACTCCGTATCCTCCAACGTTTCTTTGTGGGCAGCAAGCAAACCCAAATTGCGTGGTCATCATAAAGGGTATGTGTGGCACAGGGAGCCACTGCGACAGACTCAGATAATGGAACTTTGGATCATTGATCTGGAGCACACAACTAATGGCTCCAGATTGGAAGCCACCGACTGTTCATTGGAGATGGAGAGAGCCTAGCTTCACCAGGTCTCCTCAGATTAGGTTTCGGCACTGTTAGAGGGCATTCATCCAGAGAGTATATGCCCCAGGAGACAAATCGGGCAAACTACTATACTAGTTGGCAACTCGGGAGGTGTCTAGCAGGGTGGTCCCAGCCATCAGAAATGGCTTTGGTGTACTATGTGAAGAGGTACGTGCCATTGCCCAAGCATTTGGGGATTACTATCAGGACTTGTATACGGCATGTCCACCCCCCCCCCCCGAGGAGCACTGCCATCCCCTTATTGGTGATATACCCCTATCAAACATCCCACCCTCCTTGGCACGTGAGACCTCAACGTTCGCCATCTTCAATTGATGTTGGACTGTGACTTGCATAGCTGGAGCCGCCTACCACTCAACCTGTTGGGATGCATTGCTCCGTTTAAAATGATGTGGTAGTCTTCGGTACCTCTATGTCCTGGTGAATTACCCTTACCCTATTTCCCATCCGCATTTCTGCTCCCTTACGTCGTAGTTAACTTCCTTCATTTGGGCAGGTGGGCGACATCATATGGCCTTCGCATCAGCCCAAAAATCATCATTTGATGGAGGTCTTGGTGCTCCTGATCTTTATGGGTATTATCTTACTGCTCACCTGGTCCCAGTGAATGAATGGTTTACCAGGCGATGGGATGATCCTGCCTACTGTCTTTTACTACATCTTCTGGGTTTTGATGGGCTCCTTGATCTCCTTTATGGCCCCCCTCTGCCATATACAGTTGTGTTCTGCACTCGGGTGACGGTGCTATGCTGGAGGGCAGCCCTAAGCCTCACTCGAGGGACAGGTTGTCTCCCAGACATGACACTGCTGTGGGGGGGGGGGGGTACATGGCTGGATCAGGTGGCTGGCCTTGTGGGTTTTTCTCAATGGGACCACATCGGTATCACCTATCTGGGTGACGTTCGCAGAAGGGGGCCCTAATGTCCTTTCAAGAACTGCAGGACAACTACAGCCTATCACGCACACAATTCTTTCATTATCTACAACTGCGTCATGCTCTATTGACCCACCTCCCAGCAGACATGCAGATCCCTGTAAACAGCCCTCTTGAAGCAAAGCTCATGACAGGCTACCTAGGCAAAGGTGCACTTTCTATGATCTATCGCTTTCTAATGATCAACGGGCCGGATCTCTTCTCACACCACTGCCGTAAATGGGAGGAATGGGTGGGCAATCTGGAGGGCAAACTGGCTGTCTGGCCCCAAGGGAACTGGCTATTTCCTCACACTTGCAGGTGGTTCAAGTTAACTACCTTCATGCCACACATCTGTCCCCACAGTAACTGCAGCGTTTGGACTGGAAGGGAGAAGCTGTACGCGCACATTGCTATGCCCCAAATGCCGATTTCTTTCAAATGGTATGGTCCTGCCCAATCCTGACACCTTTCTGGAGTGGAGTGAACCGGGAGATCTCTGAAGTCCTCGGCCACCATAGTGATCTGGGTCCTCGGGAGGCACTATTGGGTTGTTAGAAGGAATCGGCGAATCTTGTGCAGAGAGAATATTTATTGGGGCGGCATCCTTAGTGGCCAAGAAAGACATGGTTTGCTGCTGGAGGCGTCCAGAGGCCCCCTCCCTTGAGATGTGGTAGAATGGCACCGATTGGTGTGCGCACCAAGAACAACCACTTTACGAGGCCCATGGCTACCCTCCGAACTGATTCTATTATTTTCCACCAACAGTACAGAAAGCACCTGTCCCACACTTTAACAGCCCAATGGAAAAGAAGCTGAAAAAAGTGTGAAACATCTAAAAATAATATACTTGGAAGAAAAGCAGTTGCATTATTTTATATGTAAATAACAAACATATACACATTTTAAAATTGTAATTCTTTATACAATTACACTATAATCAGACATAATGACAAAAAGATCAAAATATATCACACGCAGAAAGGAAAGATACATAGGCTACACCTACAACCAAGAAAGTACATATATGGAAACTGTGATTTGGAAATTTACTGAATATCACTGTAAGGCATGCTATGGGAGGGCCACTACAAAAGATGATATTGTAATTAATGTAAGGGAACACAACCACCCTCCAATGGAGATATTGAAAGATATAAGATGGGCAAGCACTAGTTCCCTGAGCCCACAATAAAAATCCTAAAGATATACTGTCTAAAGTCCCTGAACACATCACAGACCAACTACCACCTATACCCACTTTAAAACATTTACTCACAAGAATTCAAAAAGCAACCATTGATATAGCACCTACCCTTAAAAGATACCAAGATACTGAAATACCTGAACACTTAAAAATCACACATAATGAGGAACACTTACTGTAATATGACAACCTAAAAGATGATAGACAAATCCAAATATTTTCTTCAGCAGAGAAAGCACTAAAACTAAGCCATTGTCAAACCTGGATGATGGATGAGACCTTCAAAATGTACCCCAAACCATTCATTAAAATATACACCATGCATGGTGAATATCACAACTCAGCTATCACTTCTATATATGCCCTCCTTCCAAATAAACAAAGTAGCACTTACTACAAACTCTTAAACATTAAACATAAAACAAATGAACAAGCCATGATTCAAGCTATTTTAAAACTTTACCCACACACAGTCATATAAGGATGTTATTACCATTTCAATCAAAGCATATGGAGACTTCTTCAACAATCAGCACTAAGGGACCGATTCCGATTCGGGTCGGACAGCTCAAAAAGAGCCGTCCGGACGCTTACCTCCCGACCGACCCGTCCCGGGAGCCGGTCAGTCCTGCCGATCAAGTACGATGCGTGCATGTGCTGAAAACTCGACCGACACAAACTCGCCAAATAAATACTCAATTCACCCTACGAGCCGGTCCCGTAAACGCAGAATCGACTCGCACGGGGGCTAGGACAGAGCTGTTTCCGGCCGGACAAGTACGATGCGCACTTCCTATGCGCCGAGCGAGTCGACACGTACGGCACGTCACAGCATCCGGAAAAGCTGCATGAAAGGAACGATTCGCGCCACAACACGATCCCCGGACACGAGACGTACAAGCCTGCAACTGGGACGAAACGAACCAACGACCAGTGCAGACGAGACGGTGTCGACATGAATCCCATCGCACAGGTCATACCGATCCTCTACATCCATGGACTGATCCGGAACAGACACCAACGACTGAGACGGTAAGAGACACCCCCCCCAAACAAACAGCCGACACGTACCAGTAAACCTGTGACAAACACCCAGGCCCCCCCTTGCCCATCACCCCCATAGGGGGCCTCTTGCCTGTCACCACTACCACCCCCACCCATAGGGGGCCCCTTGGCTGGGACTACTCTCACCCCCACCCATAGGGGGCCTCTTGCCTGGGACTACTCACACCCCCACCCATAGGGGGCCTCTTGCCTGTCACCACTCACACCCCCACCCATAGGGGGCCTCTTGGCTGGGACTACTCACACCCCCACCCATAGGGGCCTCTTGCCTGTCACCACTTCCACCCCCACCCATAGGGGGCCTCTTGCCTGGGACTACTCACACCCCCACCCATAGGGGGCCTCTTGCCTGTCACCACTTCCACCCCCACCCATAGGGGGCCTCTTGCCTGGGACTACTCACACCCCCACCCATAGGGGGCCTCTTGCCTGTCACCACTCACACCCCCACCCATAGGGGGCCTCTTTGCTGGGACTATTCACACCCCCACCCATAGGGGGCCTCTTGGCTGGGACTACTCACACCCCCACCTATAGGGGGCCTCTTTGCTGGGACTACTCACACCCCCACCCATAGGGGGCCTCTTTGCTGGGACTACTCACACCCCCACCCATAGGGGGCCTCTTGCCTGTCACCACTCACACCCCCACCCATAGGGGGCCTCTTGCCTGTCACCACCACCAATAGTGAACTGTGTGAGTACCACTACCAATGCCCACACACATAGGATGGGTGATGTGTAACACATACCCCATACCCCAACATAAGGACTACAAACCAAAGGATATCCACAACAACCTCATGACCACAACATGTAGTCTGTGTACAATACCCACCACAGTGAACATGACCATGTACACACAATGTAACTCACAACATGTGTCTGCAATACCATAGTGTGGCTAACACAAGCCAAGCCTCACATGAGCACTGCAGTAATGTCCTCAACACCCATCACTTGAGTGTACAAAAGGTAACTGTGTGGTACTAAACAGCAGCATATGTAGAGCACTGTGCTAATGGGGTCTCAACCCCCATCAGCACAGTGACATGAAGGTAAGTGTGGGGATCACACATGCAGCATATGTAGAGCACTGTGCTAATGGGGTCTCAACCCCCATCAGCACAGTGACATGAAGGTAAGTGTGGGGATCACACATGCAGCATATGTAGAGCACTGTGCTAATGGGGTCTCAACCCCCATCAGCACAGTGACATGAGGGGACTCCACTCCTGTGGAAGGAAAGCTGTGCCATATGTTGTCCATGCAGGCCATCAGCATGTCAGCAGTATACTTTGTCACACAGCTAACATATACCACACATTGGTGGCCCTGGTAACAGCAGCCTGGGCACGGGAGGGTCCCCTGAGTCAACTGCACAGAGTCAACACACATGTAGATGAAGTAGCACTGAGGACACAGATGAGTCCATCCACATAGATGCATACACTTGCATGTCCATTGGAGATGGCCACACAGTCAGTGAAATGGGCCAATTGAACCATGCTAAGGCCAACAGGTGTGCATGTGTGTAAGACACTGATGAGACATTGCTAACAAAAGATAGATAACACATTTCCAAAGACCATAATCATGACCCCGTCGGATTGCTGCAAAGGATGACATGGATACACACCCCAACAGGACATACCCCCATGGGCCACATGGTCTCCAGCACAGTGACACTACATTTCCCAGCCATGGAATACACCATCACTGGAGCAAGGGCATGTCAAGTATCAACAACATCATGTACATCTGAAGCAAAACCACTAGTGAACAAAAAGGAGCTTTTATTCAGCCGAGTTATTTGTGAAATGGAAAATTAAGAAGAAAAACATGAAGGCCTATGGCCAGTCCATAAACAGACCCAACAGGGTCAAGTGTCCAAATGCCACATTTTGGCATGCCTGCACTGCCAACGGAAGGGGACATACCCCTGGGAGGGGCATACATAGAGGCCAGCCAGGCACCGCAGGTACAGGATCATGGGTCTATAGAAACAGGCAGGGAAGGGCTGGTGGGTGCAGGAGCGGCAGCTGCAGCGGAGGAGTCTGACAGGGTGGGTGCCGGCACGACTGGGGGGCACAAGTCAGGATCAGTGGGTGCCGGCACAACTGGGGGGCACAAGTCGGGATCAGTGGGTGCCGGCACAACTGGGGGGCACAAGTCAGGATCAGTGGGTGCCGGCACAACTGGGGGCACAAGTCAGGAGCAGTGGGTGCCGGCACAACTGCAGTGGGCAGGTCAGAGGGAGTGGACACGGAACCCACTGCAGTGCCCAAGTCAGACCAGGAGGGCAGAGACTCCACTGCAGTGCCCATCCCCAGGGGAGCAGGAAGTGGATCCGGTGATGTGGGCAGGACGGAGGGGGAGGGCACGCCCTCCACAGCAGTGCCACACACAGGCTGAGTGGGGTGTGGGGTGCTGGAAGAGCAAGAGGCAGGTGGGGAAGGCCTGAGCATCTTGGGGATGCAGTAGCGGTGGGTGGGTGAACCTGGGGCAGGGTGTGGTGCTGGGACCTGTGGAGTGGGAGCCTGGGGGATGGCGGGTGGAGACTGTCTGGTGGAGTGTTGGGCCGGTGGTGGGGTCTTGCTCTTCCGTGTGCGGGGGACCTGCGGCGTGGTGTCTCAGCCTGCCTGCGCCTGGGGGAGGGTGTCTGGGGGCGAGGGACACCCCTCTGTGTGGCCGGGCCCCTCTTCCCCTTGTGTGCTGGTGTGGATGGATCAGTGGGGAAGAGTCCGAGGTCGACCAGGAAGAGCCTCTTTGCAGCTGGGGATGCAGTTGAGGCAGTGGAAGGGGCCGTGGAAGGGGCTGTGGAGGGTGAGGCATCGGAGGACTGCGGAGTGCCTGTGGATGCATGTGTGTGTGTGTGTCTGACCCATCCCCGGTGAGTGTATTTTCAGTCCCCTGAGTATGCGTGCGTGCATGTTTAGACTTTGGCTTGGGGGTGTGTGTAGTGCCTGGGTCTGTTGTGTGCAATGATGGTGCAGGTGTGTGTGTGAGTTGGACAGGTAGGGTGCTGGGAGTAGGGGATGGGGCAGGAGGGGGGAGGGACTGCTGGAGGAGGGTCACTGCTGCCGTCAGTGAGGAGGCCATGCCCTGACTGGTCCTCTGTAGGGCAGACATGGATGATGACATGCCCTCCATGTACGACACCAGCTGGTTCAACAGACCCGTGTGCACATGGAAGACACGCAGCATGGATGACTGCCCCACATGGATCTGCCGCAGCAGGTCGACAGACTCCTCACTCAGGGCTGCAGGGGACACAGGGGTAGGGGGTGCGGTGCCTGACTGGAAGGAGACATGCCCATGAACACGGGCGCCTCCACGGACCTTAGATGTGGGAGCCATGGGGAGGGCAGTGATGGTGGCGGGGACAACCTCAACAGGTGTTGGATGGTGGCTGCTGCCACCCGCCTCCACAAAGAAGTCCCCGTCACTGCTGCTGTGGTCCTCAGCTGCGGTGGTGTTTGCCGAGGAGCCCACAGACTCGCTCCCCTCGCCCTCCGTGCCACTGGGTCCCTCTGACTCCTCAAATTCCGACCCAGTCTGGCTCTCTGGCTCCCCTGGTCCGTGGAGCGGTCTCCCTCTGTGTCCGTGTCTGTATCTGCACAGGGAAAATAGAATGAAAACACATTAGTCATCTGCACTGACCACACACACCACAGAAAGTACAGCACATCAGTGGCCAAGTGCGGGCATCAATCAGTTGAACTTTGCTAGGAGTGCTCACACAGATTTGCATAGGCCAATGGTTAGTCTGAGAGTCGAGCATGGCATTCACATCCCTCCTGCCCTTGCACCCATCTGTCTTGCGCATGTAGGATCCCTACACCCCACTGCAGACACATGCACCACCTACCCATCACTTGACAAGACCTGAAAATACGTAGTGGTCTGTCAACATGCACACATCACATCTGCTGACAATGGACCTGTACATTTGCCTGGACGTAGGGATGGCCAGTGTTGCATCTGAGAGGCTGGGGCTGAGTACATGCACCAGACATCCTGATCCCCGCAAGTCCTGCATACCTTGGCACAATGGAGTGCATGTTGCACATGACACACTCCTGCTGGATCACCCCTAGGTAGTGTAGTCCCATGGCTCAGCCATGCCTGTGAGATCATACATCACAGTCTCCAGTCACAGGGGGCAGGGCAGCCCTACAACAACTGTCACCACTGTCACGTTCCCAAGACATGGGGCCTGCAAACTCTGTAGCTGACAACTACACATGACCATCCACAGTAACAACAGCGTCTGGATTCTGATGTGCCCACCCCAGATCCATTGGACGCATGAGAGACATGGGACAGGGCACTCTGAAGCTGAGCAACTCGCACTCTGCTGTGAATGACACCCAGCTGCTGGAACTACCCGGTTGCAGGCACCATTGTGCACGGTCAAGTCATCACATCCATACATGTCACAGAGGTATTGTCTCACATGGGCACATCTCAGATTGCATGCTGACCCCAAACCCATGTACACACCAGTGGGCCTGACAACGGTGCCACAGCACAATGACACAGGGGCAGACACCTGAGGGAACTGTTCACCTGGCACAAAGTGCCAACCGAGACACGGGAGTGGGAGTACAGACTGTAGCATGCCCTGGACTAGCCATGACTGTCCTGCTCCACGTGGAACAGGTGATAGCCATGGACAGTAGGCAGGTGGCTGTGCATATGTGACACACTTGAGGTACATGCTCCAGAGGCCACAACAGTTTACCCAACCAGCAGCATGGGTGTGTGCCGAATGCCCCAGGCACATGTGGTGAGCCCGAGCTGTCAATTGGCCACATGACCGGAGTACATGCAGATAAATACCAGGACCCTGGCATGTACTGTACAATGGTCTCACCCTTGAAGCACAACACTGAGTCCCCTGAAGCAATGCTGGCCCACATCCCATGCACCTTCACATGTAAGGGCACAGTTCCCACGTGACACTATGCCCAGACAGAAACAGCAACACCTGGCAAACAGATGAGAAGGGGGCAAGTCACCAGAGAGGGACATGGGTCCTGGACTAACTGAACAATGTACTGTTGAGGTGTTACCAGGCCAGAGGGGGCACATAGCATGTCAGACACAGCACACAGTGCAGTCATGTACTCACCCCTCCTTGCTGCTGTCTGGCCTTCAGCTGCCCATCCAGGTCCGGGAAGACCACCGCCAGGATCCGGAGCATGTGGGGGTCAGGGTCCGGTGTCCGCCCCTCCTGCGTGGAGGCGACAGCTTCAGCTGGACCCGTGCGATCCTCCGGGTCCAGCCCCGAAGGTCCTGTCACCTCTTCTGGCAGTTGCGGATCCTGCGCCTGTAGACCCCCACGGATCTCACCGCCCGGACGATGCTCCTCCAGATATCATGCTTCTTCTGGGCAGCAACCTGTGAGGATGACAAAGTGCAGAAGACATTACTACACTGGCAACATATTAGTGCAACACACAGGCAGTCACACATGTGGGCATCAGCAAGGCTAATGAGGTACACAGGTGGTGCAACTATGGTTGAGGGACCGGTGTCCAGCACTCACAGCTTTGAGACATGGCCTGGGAAGGGGACCTAGTGACAATACACCTTGCACTGCAACTGTGCAGTACATGTGGGTGCCCCATTTGTGGCAAGAGCAGTAGTCAGTGGGCAACTAAGCCACTGGTGTACACACTAATGCTGCTGCTGGTCAGACCAGTAGCACAATTAGCAAAGCAGTGGACAGCACACTCACCTGCTCCCCTGGTTTCCCATAGAGCTTGGTGTACTGCGGCAGGAGCCCGTCCAGCAGGGCCTGGTTCTCCTCCTCACTGAAGGCTGGGGCCCTCTCCACAGTACGTGCCATCATTGAAGCCAGAGGAAGCAGAGACAGCAGCAGTGATGATCTTGATGTGCTCCAGTAGCATGTGGTGCAGGCAAGTGGGTTCTCTGGGGGCCAGGCAGCCTTATATCTGTGCTGTGGAGGCATGTCTGCCCTGGGGTACAAAGGGATAGGTCCAAAAAGCTTGCATCCTATGAATTTGGCCAATCCATGGGATAGCACGACTTGTACACGCCTTCAGCATCATTTAAAACATCACCTCCATGACACACTGGCAATTGCAACAATGTTGTACGACTCCAACTGAATTTCCTGCACACGCCTCGTTCAAATTTCAAATCCGCGTCCATCACCATGACAGCTCATGGCCAATGAGGGTGCAGGGCACGGCAAATGACTGTACTACGCGGATTATGAATGGCAACACACACCCGTCTCCATCAGATTCAATGGGCAAGACGTGCGCGCGGCTCGGCCATACACGACGGACGCGTCACACGCGTCCGTCTCCATTGTGATGTATGTCCCTGACATGCGCACGGCTCGGTCCATACACGACCGACGCGTCACACGCGTCCGTCGCCATTGTGATGTATGTCCCTGACATGCGCACGGCTCGGTCCATACACGACCGACGCATCACACGCGTCTGTCGCCATTGTGATGTATGTCCCTGACATGCGCACGGCTCGGTCCATACACGACCAACGCGTCACACGCTTCCGTCGCCATTGTGATGTATGTCCCTGACATGCGCACGGCTCGGTCCATACACGACCAACGCGTCACACGCGTCCGTCGCCATTGTGATGTATGTCCCTGACATACGCACGGCTCGGTCCATACACGACCGACGCGTCACACGCGTCCGTCGCCATTGTGATGTATGTCCCTGACATGCGCACGGCTCGGTCCGAACAAGTTATTTGGGTTTTGGGGACATTGAACGTGTCGGTCAGCCTTGCTGTCAATTCCTGACAGATGCCATCCTCTGTCACTAGCTAGGGACTATGGGGCACACCAATGGCACCACTGCCTGTGCCACAGTGTGTCCCCAGTCATGTATGGCTGCCTCTTATGTGTGTGTCTAGGGGCACAGGATGTGTTTGGTCGTGTGCCACTTGTTGACAAGCACTCCCAGGCTGGACCCGGATGTGGGTGGACACATACATGTGTGGTGTGCCCATTGCCACAGGGGGTGCAGCAATGCAGTACAGGACATTGGCAATGGACACAGTCCCAGCCAGGATGTGCGTGTGTGTCGTGTCACATGTACCCTGTCTCATCAGTGTTAGTAGCTTCAACGCAGGGTGAACCAGTGTCGACATTGTGATGTCCATACACTATCTGTGTGCATGTGGTGTGATCTGTCAGTGATCCAATGTGAGCTGATCCACACATCACATTGGTTTGTACATGCACAGTGTTGTTGTGTGGGGGTGGCACAGACACCTACATATGTCCACTTGTGGCGACAGGGCACATGGACTGTGGCTAACATGCTTGTTGTGTGTAATGTCAACGATACGTCACATCATGCCTGTGTAACTGTCAGTCAGGGAGCTGTGATGTGGAGAAAATATCTGTCCTCACTAGTCACTGTGGGCTTTGTGTGGTAGGTGGCAACAGGGCAGATGTACTGTGCTAGGGCCCATTGCTTTGTCATGGCACAACAGGGGCCCTGTCATGTGCACATCTTGGGCTTCAATGTGCGTTGATGCCATGTATGGGACATTAGTGTCTGTAACCTGTGGCAACCACCTCAGCTCATTGTGTTATGTGTTTGTTTATGATGGGCTGTGTTGCTGTGGCTTTGTGACATTGCTGGAGGGTGTGCCTTCATCCTTTGTTTCTGTCTGTACTGCAGGGCCCCAAATGTACCTAGGCCATTCCCGGACCTGGCAACGATGGTGGAACTTGAGTCCATCAGAAAGTACCGTTTCACCAGGGCAGTGATTGAGGAGTTGGCAGGGCAGTTGGGCCCACACCTGCAACCTGGCCGGCCATACCCGACGGCACTGACCCCCAAGGTGAAGGTGATGGCAGCCCTTCATTTCTTTGCGACGGGTACCTTCCAGTACACTGTGTCTTCTGGTGGAGGGATGTCGCAGACAATGTTCAGTCGGGTGCTTCGGGATGTGTTGGAGGCCATGTTACATTTCCTGGACCTGTACATCTATTTCCCCACACCCCAACGACTTGCAGACATAAAGGGTGACTTCTATGCCCTGGGGAGGATGCCAAATGTCATAGGCTCCATTGACGGGACACATATGGCTTTGGTGCCACCACAGGCACATGAGGTGCCATACAGGAACTGCAAGCATTTCCACTCCATCAATGCTCTGGTGATTTGTTTGGCGGACATGACAATCTCCCATGTGTGTGCCCGTTTCCCTGGGTCTGCGCATGATGCCTATGTGATGAGGAGTAGTCGTGTCCCTAGACTGATGTCACGGATGCAGAATCTACGTGCCTGGCTTGTTGGTGTGTACTGACTTTTCCTCATTGTGTGTGCCTGCCAATTGTGTGCTACCTGTTTTTCTCCAACTCCTCTAATGTGCATGTGTCTGTATGTAGGTGACTCTGGATATCCCAACATGCCATGGTTGCTGACACCCCTGAGGAACCCTGTGACGCCAGCCGAGATGCGCTACAACCAGGCACATGGTCGTACCAGGAGGGTGATAGAGCGGACATTTGGACTCCTGAAGAGCCACTTCAGGTGTTTAGACAAGACAGGAGGTGCCCTCCCGTATGCCCCTGCTAAGGTGTGCCGGATCATCATCGTAGCATGCATGCTGCACAATCTGGCAGTGCGAAGGGAGTTGCCCCTCATCCAGGATGACAATGACCAACACCCGCCACCTGTGGAGGATCCTGGCCTGGGCCAGGATGCCAGTAGCGATGATGAGTCTGCGGAGGATGTCCGCACACAGCTCATCAACAACTTCTTCTCCTGAATGTGAGTATACAGTGATGTGTTGTAAATGTGTTGTGTGTGCATGTTTTGTGTGTGTGTGGTGCACCTTGCGTGTGGCTGTGTGCTACTTGTGTGGATGCCTGCAGTGATGTGTCCATCCAGTTTACCTGTACTCCCCACCAGTTGTGTGATGATTAGTATGTTGGGGTGGTGTAGTCTGTGATTTGTGTTTGCCATGTGTGTTGCAGTTGTATGGCGTCATGCAGTGTTAACAATTGTGTTTCTGTCTGTCCTTCACAGGGTACTGTGGCTGTTGTTTGGTGTACAGAGACCCCTGATGCCCATGCTCCACTGCCAGGATGGAGTCGTTAGTGTCCCGACGAGTGATGTGCCAGGCACCCCAGGACTTCCGTAGTTATCCACTTGGTGACCGTGTGCCCACTGTCAGGTGTTGCTAGCTTGCATGTGTGTAATAAGGGACATGTGGCAATTGCCTGACAATAAACTGTGCTGCACCTTCTGATGTGTGTTGCTTGTGCCTACACATCAGACTGACATTGACGTACTGCACTTGTGGGCCTGTCACCACTGACTCAGGTTGGCTGTGTAGTTTGTGCATACCACAGGCTTGCTTGTCAACATTGATGTTGGCAATTAATTGGTTGGACGTGGTGGGCATGTGTAAAGTAGACCTGGTGGTGTGTCTCCCACATATGTGGCACATTGGCCTGACTGACATGACAGTGTACTCATCACAGTACAGGTTTGCATGCACAGTGTTCTTCAGCACATCCAGATCTACATGCCACTGGCAACCTCTCAATCACCACAGAGTCACGTCTTGTGTTTAGGTGAATTTATTAGCACATAAGTGGGGATGGTGCTCAGGATTGGGAGTGTTGTCCGTTGGCTTTAGAATCCAAAGTTCACAGATAACAAGTTAGGAGTGTTGGTAGATGAAATGTCTAGAGTACAGTCCACAGTCGTTAAGCACATTGTTCCAACTCAGACCCTCCATGTCATGTGGGGGAGTACGATGTCGTACAACAAGGTGAACGGTTTGCACACAAAGGTCACTGTCCAGAACAGGTGTTGGTTTCCTGGGGGATGTGCATGGGCATCTTCGTCTCACTTGTTCCTCACCGGACGACCCCTCTTCTTCTTCTCAGGGGAGCCTCACCTGCAGGCTGCTGCCGTGCACGGGGCTTCCACCAGACCCCCTCACTCCCTGTGGCAGTGGCAGATGTTGTTGCCCGAGATGTAGTCGTCGCACAGGGAGGTGGGCTCAAGTTGGTGCTGATCTGGCGGAGGCAGGTCAACATTTCCTGGTGCACCACTGCTATATCTTCCATGGTATCCCACTTGGACTCCATATTTGACAGGTGTGTTTCAACACAGGACATGTGGGAGTCCAAGCGGGCATGGTGGGCAGCCTGCTGTTCTTTGATGTCCGTGAGGATCCCCACTACCTGGCTGAACCCTCCGGTGCTCTCCTGGTACGCATCCATGATGCGTTCCAGGTGGGTGTCATTCTGCAGACCCGCACCCTCAGTGGAGCCTCTGCTCGGCCTCCCACCCCTCGCCACACGGCCAGCACCTGTGGTGTTCCGCACAGGTGTCACAGGGGACCTTGGATGTTGTTGCTGTTGTCAGGTGCCCTGGTGCCCTGTGACTCTGTGCCGTCTGATGGTTCGGTGGGTCTGTCCGTGTTGGCAGGGGTGGCTTGCGGTGTATCAGCAGTTGCAGGGGTGGTTTCAAGGGGGCAGGTGAATGTTGCCGAGGGGCTGCATGAGGGCCGAGACCGGAGGGGCCAGCTTGGGTGTCGTCCGACGAGGTGTGTGACTGTGCACCACCGGAGCCAGGTGGGTCCACCGGAGCCTGGGACTGGGACTCTTCCTCGTCTGTGGTTGAGTCCACATCTGCCCCTGTGTTTGGAAGGAAGACACAATGTTAGTGATGTATTCATGGACATCAATGGTTCATACACATGACATTGGCCACTGTGGTTGGTGTTGCATGCCTGTCCATTGCATCATCCTACTTTGTCACTGCGGGAGATTTCCATTAGTGTGGTGCATTCACCTGACACCCTGAGGCACTTTGGTTGTCAAGTCTAGCTGTCTGCCTGCCTGGCATCTTAATTGCACGCTGGATTGTACTGTGCCATTCCTGCACTGGTGCTGACACATGCCTGACACAGGTGTTTCATCCCTGTCAACATTTGTGCTTTGACGCTGGCATCCTTGCAAAGGCACCTAGTTTGGGATCTCTGTTTGGGGCATGTGTGATGCCAGTTTGTGTCAGTCAATGTGCATCACATTAGTGTGTCTGCACAACCTGGTCACAGTCCAGCATGCCCAGGTTGTCCTGATGTTCTCTTCTGTGTTGTCTGTGTCCCCAGTCCACATCCCATTTCACACAGGTGATGGTGTCACTGTTGCTAATGGATTTGTGTGTGAGTTTTGTGTTTGCACACATGCTTTGTGATGTCAATGTCCTCCATGGTGGTATGGACTGTTCGCTGCGGCTGTCTTTCTTTACTAGAGTCGTGACCAGAGGTGTGTGTTCGGTTGCTTCAGCTGTGACTTGCATGCCTGCTCCAGTGCAGCCCATGTTAGTCCTTGTGTCCCCAGTGTCCATGTCAGTGAGTGCTGTGTGGTGTGGATGATGCCTACAATACTGGACAATGTCTGCGTTTCATGTGGCTGACAACGGGTGTTTGAGTGTATGTCAGCATGCTACAGTGTGAGGGATGTTGGTAGGTCCATTGTAGTCAGTCAGGTGGCTCCTGTCACTGCTGTGTAAGTGAGTTGCTGTGTGTTTGGATCTCTGTGGTAGGTCTGCATTTCTGCACTTGTCAACTACAATCCGCGCCTACCCGTCCAGGCCAGAGGGGGTCCCTGGGACACTGCATCCCTGGAAGTTGAGTGCAAAGGTACATTTGCAATAGCTGGCAGTGTGACTGTGATTGGGTTGGTCGATGCGTGTGTGTGACTAGCAGCCTACTCATACATTGTATCCATGTGTCAGCCATCTTGCCCTGCTCTTTGGTTTGGCAGTGAGTGTTCCCAGGGCTGCTGTTAGTTTTTGCTGGATAGATGTGATTTGCAGCTGCCTCAATGGTTTTCAGTGTCATTGCAGTACCTCCTCCTCCCCCAGGGGCCAGGCAATTCACACAGAGACATGCTTCAATGTCGGTGAGTGTGGGTTGATGTTGTGAGTCAGTGGTGTAGTGGTGGTTGTACACAAGTGGCAACAGTCCCTGTACGTCACACAGCAGTAGCCAGTATGGTGGGTCTTGGGTGTTGTTTGCATGAAGTGTGGGTAAATGCCTTCTCCCAGGTGAGTTGTGTGGAGTTTGTGTTGAGGGGTGTGTGACAGCACATGGTGGTGGGCATGGTCAGAGCTGGCAGTGCTTCTCCCTCCATGGCCAGATGGGCCACTATTGTGTATGCTTCCCTTGCAGGGAGTGGCAGTTGACTTTCAGGTGGTCAGGCATCAGGGTCCTGCATTTGGTATGTGCACATAGCCCATCAGGGCCTTGTGCTCCCCACAGCAGGACCCAGTGTCAGCCATCTTGAGGGTACATTTCCACTGCCTGTGAGGTGCGCATGGTTAGAAGTGGTGTTGTTGGTCCATTTGTGAGGGGGACTATTGGCTGTGACTACAACTCCCATCATGCTTTTGGCTACACTGACTTCCCCAACATCCCCGAGCTTCCTTCCTGTGGGTCAGGTTCCCTGTGAGGTGGTGTGACAGTGGTGGCAGACTGTGTGGCAGTGTCTGTTGGGGTTTTGTGGCACTGAGTTGCTCTGATTTTTGCTAGGTTTGTACACGTGATGACATAGTTCAATGTTGGTATGAGATAGCAGGTGTTGTGTTGCTGTGCCAGGCATATGGCTGTAGGGATGACTTTGTTTGTGTTACTGTGGCTTTGTTGACGGAAGTTGTTTTGCCTGTCCCCTTGACGGTGACATGTGTACATGGCCCCACAATCTTGAGTCTCTTATTTGTGTACTCACCAGGCTCTGGGATGTCAGTCAGACCATGTATGCTCTCCGGTGGTAAGATGGCCTGCACCTTCTCCTCCCAGGACCGGAAGTAAACGGGTTTGGCAGGGGGCCGCTGCCGGTGTGCTTGCTGAGCTTATGGTCCTTCTCCAGCAGCTTCTTGACCCTCCTGCGCACGTCATACCACCTGTTCTGGCAGTCGTCCTTTGTGCGCAAACAAGGTGCTTGTGCGTTCACCTTGTTGACGATTCTCTCCCACATCTTGGCCTTCTGGGACATGGGGGTCTTCTGTACCTATGTGCCAAACAAATGTGGCTCTACTCTGATGATTTCATCTACCAACACTGTCAACTCACTATCTGTGAACTTTGGATTCTTCTTGGGGGGGCATGGTGGTGGTGGTGGTGGTGGTGGTGTCGAGGGTGGTGGGTTGGTGGTGGTAGTGGTGGTAGTGGTGAGGGGGGGTGGATGTGGGAGTTGGGGTAGTGGTGTTGGGGTGGTGGGGGTGGGGGTGGTAGTGGTGAGGGGGTGGATGGGGGAGTTGTGGTAGTGGTGTTGGGGGGCTGGGGGTGGTGGTGGTGGTGGTGGTAGTAGTGGTGAGTGGGGTGGATGGGGGTTGGGGTACTGGTGTTGGGGGTGGTGGTGGTGGTGGTAGTGGTGAGGGGGTGGATGGGGGAGTTGTGGTTGTGGTGTTGGGGGGTGGGGGTGGGTTGGTGATGGTGAGGGGTGAGTGGATGGGGGGTTTGGGGTATTGGGGGGTGGTGTTGGTGGTGAGGGTGGGGTGGATGGGGGGGTTTGGGGTCGTGGTGGTGGTGGTGATTGGTGTGTGTGTGAGGGTGCAAGTGAGGTTTGTGGGTGTGTGTGTGTGTGACTGCTGTTGGTGAGATGGCAATGGTGTGTGTCAGCAGAGTTGTGTGTGTGGAGGTTCTCAGGAAATGGCAATGGCTCATGGGAGTGATTGGTGGCCTTTAAATATGTTGAGTTGTGGGTGTGTCTCTCTTAATTGATTTTATTTTTTTAAATATATTTTCGTTGTCAGTGCTTGTTTGGTCCTTTTTTTGTGTTTGGTCAGCTGTTGTTTGTGTGTGTGTACGAGATGTTCTTCTGACCGTGCCGGACACTGCTGGTGAGTCGTACAGGCTTCTCCGAGCCTTTCACGCTGTTGTTATGCTGTGTTGTGTATGTCGTGTGCGACTCGGTCAATGGGCGTTCGACTCGGTCGTGGGCGTTCGTTTCGCTCGCGGGAGTTCGAGTCGGTCGCGGGCGGAGTCCGTTGGTTTGAGTGTTTGTATCGTGTGCGTGTCGGTCGTGCGGCTTGTGCTCCATGCGAGTCGTTCTTGTTTCCCGCGTATGGCATCGTACTTTGCAACTCGTACGTCACGGGTACGTGTCGCTCGGCTCCGTTCCGGGAACGTGTCGGACGGTACTGCTCGAGGGCTTTTTCCGGCCGGAGGCTATTTTTCCGTACGGCTCGGTCGTCCGGTTCATATTCGGGAGAGTCGGTTGGAATTCACAGGCTTTCCATCGTACTGCGCGGGTCGTACGGCAGCGAGGCGTGTCGGTCGGTACTTTATCCCGGGACGTGTCGGTCGGTTCACTTTACAAACGGAATCGACCCTTAAGTGTACAATATGCTACAAACAGTCAATCGCTTATGTCCCTGTCACAGAGGTAACTAACTACTACAATTTACTGGCAGATAGCCCTTCCTACCAAGAAAATGAACAGGAACCCTAATGGATTAATTCAACAACACTTGGGTTGGCAGACTACATCATTCCGGACACAGACATCATTCCAAATACCATGGTAGAATGTCTATCACCTTTGCACAGGAATCCCAAACAAACAATGTAGTGGAAGGATGGCACAATGCCTTCCCATACACACTAGGCAGAACCCTCCCTACACTCTATACATTTACAGAAGCCCTACAAAAACACCAAAGCTACCAACAACTACAAATGGAGCAATCTGCAACCCAAAATGCTACAATATAAAGTAAAACTCTTCATAAACAACCAAGGAGCAAATTACTTAAAAATAATAGCCAAAAGCATATTATAAATTAAATACAAACCTATAAAACGCCCAAAAAAGTATAGCATAATCTTAACCAACATTGCAAATTGTTTTTATATCCGTCAAACCATGAAATAAAATTCTACTTTCATATAAGACTGAGAATATAAAACATGTATATTATTTATGTAAAAAACATAAACCTCACCAATCAAAGAACAAACTCAATCCATTGTGAAAAATAATTACAACACAAAATATACAATGCCACATAACAATCACATAACGCGTACATAAATGATAAAATATAACATTTCTCACCCAAACAAATAAAATATGACTTACTGTTCTGTAGCTGCAGATAATCCTCTATATCCACATAGTCAAAAAGTATAATTTACCAAATTTGGCATAATAGTTTGCCAAAAGTCCACTTCAATGTAAAGATAAAGCCAATTTAATAGAGATCCATCAAAGTAGTTCAAAGTATTAACGAACCAAGAATCACTTCTGGAACCCCCACCCCCCAAAAAAGGAAATCAAAATACAAAATAATGCTTTATTAGAAACCAAAATAGATTTCCTTAAAAAAAAAAAAAACACTAAATCCAAATGTCCATAGGCTATGTTTGTAAAGAAAAACCTGCACAGTAAAACAGAATACCCAACCACAAAAATTTAACAATCAAAATTACATATACATTGCACCTCATCATCAAAAAGCACATATCACAATAAAACATACATAACAATGCATTACTAAAACACCTTACAAAAACCTAAACCAACAACCTGGTGAAAAACACTTCAATCACTACAACTAAATGTACTAAAAACCCACAAAAAACGCAAGCCTACAAAAAAACTTTTAAAAAGGATTTCATTTCTGAAGAACAGCAGAACCCTCCCGCACCCAGGTTCCCCAAAAAATAGACTAAAAATGAGACAAATAGACTACAAAATAGAAGATAGTGATAAACACAATGGCTGCCAAATGAAACAAAAAAGACTATTTTCCCATAGAAATGAATGGGAATATAAGTTAAAATTGTTAATAAATGTTTAAAAAAAATTTAAACTATCAATCATGTAAAACGTGTTCCAAATGTTGAAATATGTAAAAACAAAAGTTGTAAAGTATAAATTAAACAATAGAATCAAAATATACAAATATTTTAAATATACTCAGAAAAACTTATGTCAAAATTGTTGAGAAAATGTATATGAAAACTAAATAAGTGATAAAATGTTAAACAATTAAAAAAAATCTGGAAAATGTATAGCATACAATACTATTTAAACATGGTTTACATTGTTTATTCACTAATAAAAATGTATTCTTTATCAATATATAAAGGTTTTTTTATAACCAACTATATTTGCAAAAATATACATTAAATTAATTCAGCAAAAATAAAAAAATTAAATGAAAATGTGGTACATATCTTTATTCTTTTAATATATGTGAATAATCTTAATAACAAATATACAACCAACTACTATTTTACTTATCTTTTTAAATATCAACAAGACTAATTAAATAACAAACTACTCCTACATAGAAATACATTTTAACAAATGGATTTAAAACTAAAAGTGTTTAATTAAATATTCTCACTCCAACGTAAACCATTTTGGAGAAAGTGTTAGACACTAAAGGGGTGACATTTACTATTCCCACTCTAATCGAAACCATTTTGGGAAAGGTGTTGGACACTAAAGGGCTGACATTTACTATTCCCACTCCAATCTAAACCAATCTGGGGAAAGTGTTGGGCACTAAAGGGGTGACATTTACTATTCCCATATCAATTTAAACCATTTTGGGGAAGGTTTTGGACATCATAGGGGCACCATTTATTATTCGCACTCCAGGCTAAAAGGGGTGACATTTACTACTCCCATTCCAATCTAACCCAAGTTGAGGAACATGCTGAACACAGAAGCAGCAACATTTACTATTCCCACTCCACTCTAAATCATTGTGGGGAAGGTGCTGGACACTATAGGGACAACATTTACTATTCCCACTCCAATCTAAACCATTTTGGGGAAGGTGTAGGACACTAAAGTGGTCACATTTACTATTCCCACTCCAATCTGAAACATTTTGGAGAAGATGATGGACACTAAAGGAGCAACATCTATTATTCCCATGCCAATCTAATCCATTTTGGGGAAGGTGTTTGACACAAAGAGCAACATCTACTATTCCCACACAATTTAAACAATTTAAGGGAAGGTGTTGGACACTAAAAAGTTTATATACACAATCAATACTCCATAGTCACTCATAACTTTGTATGTCTAAAATAAAAAGTACTTAGAAGACAAAATAACTCAAACTAAAAACCTATATATTTAAAATGAAACATTAATATATAAAATAACTTGTTAATGACTATTTAAAAATAATACATTTTTAGGGAGGGAGCAAGATGGTGTCTGCTTAGTACGCCACGCTAGCCGCCCTTTCTGGCTCCAGCCTTATTGAAAGATAATGGAAGATAGTGGAGGAGAAGACCCCGCTGTCTTATAAAGTGAGGAATACGCTATGCTGGATATAATATATAGCGCAAGGAAAGCTGGACCCGATACCCAAATTTGAATTTGGCGACTGTCGACTTCAGTGGGCCGAGAGAGGCTGTCTCATTGTTGCGGCAATTGGCTGGTGGACTACTTGGCTGACAGCTAAGGACACGGTTTGGCTGGAAAATGCCCCCGAAAGCAAGCAAGATGACGAAGGAATGCGTTGAATCCTCTGCAACAGTGACGGTTCATACAGCAGCCCAGCCCCGGAAGGTAACCCAAGGGCAAAGCTGCTGCTCTTGCAGCAGAGAAGCATTACACGTGCGCAGATAACCAGAAGCCAGCGCCACAGAATATGGATGGGCGGCCAAGTGAGGGATCGTTGAGAGAGAAACAACCAGTGATCCCCGAGATCTTTGCAGTAAAGGCTCACGGACAGTTTCTGATGAGCCCGAGATTGGTCAGTTTATCGGTAGCTACAGAAAAAGATAAGCTGCCGGGCAGTTCTACCCTGATAACTGTGAGTACTGACATACTGCCACAATTAAATAGATCTGCTGTAGGGTAAGAGCCAGTCTCAGACACAACATGTATCCCAAAGGAAGGTCTGGGAGGGGCCGAGCCAGTGGGCTTGGAGGCCCTAGTGGCGAGCTGCTCAACAGGGGATAAAGAGAATGGCGTAAGTCTGGGCGAGACTGGGAGTGTAATTAACCCCAAAAGTCATTTCATGGGCATGGATAAAAGCCTAGGGAGAGTGGCTACACCGCAGTGCCCAACGCAGGGGTCTCCAGAAGGTGGAGAGAAATTCTTTTCACTTACGGATGATTCTGATCTCTCAGGTGCAAGTAAAGTTTTGACAGAGAAAGACTCTGCCTCAGACACCTCAGGGGAGAATATTAGTAGTAGCCTGGCTAAACCAGCCACACAGAAATGAATGCTCACCCAGAAAATAAAACGAAGAGAAAAAACCAGGGCCATCAGAAGAGGCCAGGACTCGTACATCAGCACTATAAGGCAGCTAAAACGGGACTATTCTGCCACACGTCAAGTCTATGAGAAGGATAACTTGGGGTCAACAGACACACCACAAGATCGTAAAGCAGCCATCCCTACTATCGAGCTTATCTACTCCACGCTAAAGCAGATGCAAAGGGTGGCCAGTACAGAGAATAAAAGAGCTCACTTGGCCACCAAGAATCTACAGGGGACAATTTGAAAAGTTAGCAAGACGTGCACTGAAATGACTGAATCACCTCGATGGAAGAACGGACGGAGCTATTGGAAGCTGGGGTCAGAGTATTGGAGAAACAGCATGATCAAAGGAATGTCCAATGGCAGATATGATGTGGAAACTGGAGGACTTTGATAACCGACAGCGCAGAAACAACTTAAGGTTTTTAGGTCTTGCAGAAAACGTGGAGGGAAATAATATCAGGTCATTTATGTTAGGCTTGCTAAAGGGGGCCTTTCCTGACCTTGCCCACTGGGATTGGAAGTCAAAAGTGCAACGAGTTCATCGATTTCCGCTGATACTCAAGAAGAATTGGCATCCCCAACAGCCTGAGAAGCCTAGAGCAATCCTTGTGTTCTTTGGTAATTTACTATTGCGCCAAACAATAGCTGACAAGGCCAGACCAGAGGCAAAGCGGTCATTTGATGGCCACACATTGTTCGCCCGGCCAGATCTTTGCCATGTGACAGTTGAAAGAAGGTGGCATTTACGGCAACTTCTCTCTCCTTTTCAGGGAATAGGTTGTGAGGTATTTCTAATGAATCCAGCTTGTCTCAAGGTTGTCTTCAAAAGGAGGGCTTGGACATTTATGTCAGAGATAAAAGCACAAGAATTCCTAAAAGAGACATCGGGGGCTGGTCAAGGTCAAGAATGAGAGAGCGAGGAGATGGGCTAGGATTACTTGTGTATTACCAGACACGTTTAGCTATAAATAGGGGCAGCTAAACTTAAAGGGTGCTGATGGGGGATATGTAAGCCAGGGAGGGTTGTCACACTGGTCTACAAAATCCTCCTTTTCTTTTTTTAATTTGTGTAAATAACTGAAGGGGGTGTTTAGCACTGCACTGCTTTTGCATCTTGATTAATTTGGGGTTGTTCTGTTGGTTGGCTGCAGCTGGGAGGGGTGGAGGGTGATGTGTTTAGTTGGTGGCATCACTAGGGTCATGATTGACCTGTTAGCTCTTGGTAGATGGTGGGTGGGTTGAAGGGCGGGTGGTGAGGGGGGTTGGTGGGAGGGAGGGTGGAATCCATGCAGATAGAAAGGTCTTCTTAGGCACCAGGGTAGGTGGTAAGTCATGGTGTAGCATTTACTACGATGATAGATGAGCAGTCTACGTATTGCTACAGTTTATATTTGTGGGTTAAATAACCCGCAAAAAAAGTAAAGGTGTAACTTGGATATTCAATATTTAAAGGCTGACATAATATGCATGCAAGAGACCAATATTGAAGGGGCAAGACGAAGTATTTTGTATTTTAAGGGTTATCAGGTTATCTGCTTCACTACACAAGGGATAAGCAAGCGGGGGTGGCAATCTTAGGACGAAAAGGTGGATGCCACTTCCCTTGTCACGTGGCAGATAAATATGGCAAATGAGCCATTACAGAATGCTGCTATTGGAGTGGCTCCTTTACCCTTTGCTCTGTATATGGCTCTGTAGGCGATGACCCTGCAATGTTTGACTGGCTAAATTATGAATTGGCTGGCTGGCTGCTCCCACTGGTTATATGTGGAGATTTTAATATTAACACCAACAGGAGCGCTATAAAGGCAGGATTTAAATATTATAAAGGTCAGAAACCTAAGGTTTTTAGATCACTGAGTGACTTGGCGGCGACCATGGGTTATCCGATGTGTGGGCCGAGAAAGATACGCTTGATCCCGGATATACTTTTTTTTTCGGCACCCCATCAGGTGAATGCTCTGCTGGATTATTTTTTCATATCAAATAGATTATTACAGGCCTTCCGTATTTATAAATACCCAAGGGTAATGTCGGATCTTAATCCACTATTGTTAAAGGTAGATATGAATTCCTCTACTTGTCCGGGTCGCAGCTGGTCTTTTGAGAGATCGTTATTGCTGGATGAGGACTACGTTAACCATATGAAAGACTGGATTCTGGTTTTTATGGCGGAGAATGTAGGGAGTGCCTATATAGGAATGATCTGGGATGTGTTTAAGGCGGGTGTTCGTGGTGAGACTTCCAGATTGAGCTGGTCCTGTCAAAAGAAAGAGAAATATCACCTGCAAGGACTGTATGAGACTCTAATGTCGGCAGAGACTAGCCTGATGGAGGCAGTAGCAAGGGGGCTCGAAATTAAGGATGCTCAACTAAAAGTGGCAGTTGCTAAAGCTACAATAACAGATATCTCTTGAAGGAAAGCAGCTGATAAATACACAGTATGGAAACATAAGACTTATGAATATAATGAAAGGGTGGGGTGTCAGTTAGCAATCCACATGAGACAGCAGACAGCGCAAGGCGACATTAGGGAGATTCGAGAACCGTATATGGGAGTTGTTTCTGACCCAGATGATATACAGGCCACCTTCCAAAGGTTTTATCAATGGGTGTACACCGAGGAGGGTGGCATGGACGCAGGAGATGTAGGGAGATATCTGGATTTGGTCACAGAAGAAGCCTAAGATGAGGAGGACCGGGTATTTCTAGAACAACCCATCTAGACAGAGGAGATAATAGCGGCTATTTAAAATTTACCATCAGGAAAAGCAGTGGGGATGGATTTTATTCCTGGAGAATTTTATAAGATCTTGTGGCCAGTAGTAAAACATACATGCTGGAGGTTTTCTCGCAAATTCAGAGGGGGGGTGGATCCACCATGAGTCATGGGCATCTCCAAATGTAGTAGTCTTCCCAAAAAAGTGCAACTCCATGTAGGAATTAGGGTCATACCCACCAATCACTTTAATTATTAGTGATGCCAAAATCTGTTCAAAGATATTGGCTATGCAATTAGTCGGGTGTAATAAAGAAAATTGCTTCACCTTTGCAACATGGGTTTATCCCAGGGAGGAGTACGACCTACCATATCCTTTGAGTTATTACTTTATTTGATGCGGCCAAACATAAGGAGATCCTATGGCTCTAATACTTCTGGATGCTGAGAAAACATTTGATAGGGTCTCCTGGTCGTAACTTTGGACAGTTATGGATAGGACCGGGATTTATAAAATCTGTGAAAACACTTTACAGTAATCCAAGAGCCAAGACTTTACTGATGGGGGGCAGTTGGAAACAGTGGTAATCCAGCAGGGCACAATACAAGGATGTCCATGCTCCCCTTTATTATTTGCCCTATATATAGATCCCCTGATCAGGAGTATAAAAAATAATCCAGCAATTTTATTAGTGTGCTCTCAGGGAAGGGAATATAAAATTCTGGCATATGCCAATGACCTGGCAATCGCTGCCTCTGATTCAGGGGCTTCTCCATGGGAAATTAAAGGGGAGGCAGCTAGATTTTGTTGCTTCTGCGGGTATAAATTGAATCAAGATAAAACTCAGTTCATCATTAATAGTAATACACAATGGGAAGACAGCCGGGTGGTTTTAAATGTGGTTTACCTAGGGGATAATATTAAGGCATAAACCGACAAAACTGTGGAAATTCATTTTGGCCCTCTGATTAAAAAAACGAAGCTGTATTTTCGGAGAATGAATAATCTTTGGCTCACTATAATGGGGAGAAGCATTCTAGTGAAAATGATATTTCTGCCAAAACTTTTATATTTTTTCAGGGCCATTCCCCTCGAGGTAGGAAATCATTGGTTTATGGTTATGGATGTGATCTTTTCAAGATTTTATGGGAAATATTAGATAACGTCCGTCCCTCGATTTATGAATTGCTGATAGGAGAGAAGGCTTGGGACTGTATGTTGTTCCAGGTAGAATTTGGATATTTTAAGAGTGAGGTTTAAATCTATTTGCTGTGCACACCGAATATGGTCAGCTGTTCGGACGAAAGTGGGTAGTGGCCATCTTAACTTTTATACACCATTGCAAAAAAAAAAAAAAAAAAAAAGTACTACCGGAAATCTTCTGGGATTTTTATGTAAGACATTGGAAAGAGCAGTGTCCATTTATTCTTGGGGATTTTGTAGCAGAGAACTGTATATCATTGTTTAAGTCCATTAAAAATAATTTTAATTTGGGGCATAATGAATTCTTTAATTACTTAGCGATCAGGGATTTCTTAGGGAAAAGGTTTAGGGGTTGTTGGGGTTCTGTAAGGTTGTCCTCAATAGGAGCTCTATATAGGATTCTGAATAACTTGATGATGGATGACATCGATAAACATACTAGACGTTGGACGGAGGAGGTCCAGGTAGAAGATGGGGAAGGGGGGGACTCACTTGGCCTGGCTCAATCATTATTAATGTCTACCAATTTGCAAGCCCAGCATTTTCAAACGTGGTTTAATCTCTATATTACCCCGGGGAAAACTGCGAAGTGGGGTATATGGTGCGCGATGTCAGTATTAAGGCTGCGTTTAGCTACAGTGTGGTTAGACCCTATCCCTCTTATGTTTCATCAATGGTTGGCTTGGATTTATCCATATATCACATAGAAATGGCTGGGTACGTTCGGAAAGGCAAATCTGACAAAAAGAGAGGTTTACACTCCTGGGCACCCATGCGGAAATGGATCTTGGTACTATCAGAGGGAGAAGGAGAAAGGAAGACGGGAGGTGGTGGTAGCTGACTGGTGGAATAACAGCAATATGTATTTTTGGTGTTCCCTTTTTGCTTAGTCCTGATGATGGCCTGGTGAATGATGAAAGGTTGAAACGCCGTCAACAATTTATTGGCTGAAAAAGATGTGGATTAGTGAACACATACATAAGCAAGGGAATTATTATAAATTGTTAACTTTTTCATGCACTTTATTCAATGACTTACTCTTTTTCTCTTCTTTTGCTTAGCATTCTGCATCGCCTTTACAATCCTGAGCACTTTGTGCACACTTCACACTTTGAGCACCGTACACTGCATCTCTAATGCTGCTTAATATCAATTGCTATATCTAACTAAATATATGATTATATTTTAACAATTTTTTAGCCATATCTTTGTTTTCTTCTAGATTGATTTGTGGTGATAGACAATACATTGTATAGTATATTATTAATTACAGTATTGGTTTTTGAATGATAGCTTTAGGACATTGTTGATGATATCAGTTATACCCTGGTTCCTTTTAGGTTTATGGGTCACTCCTGTTACACTTATCAATACGTTTGGACTGAGGCACATAGCTTCCAACCCTCTACAAGGGCCATATCATTATCCAGATTTTAGTGATGTTAAGGAGCAGAAGGTGTCTAAGCATTTGCTTTTTTCTGTAATTGCAATGTCTACAGTGCACACATTAACTCTGAAGATTTACAAGTCCATGTATAAAATAGAGCCAGCCCAGAAATGTATAGGCGCAATTATCAAAGCTCAGAATTGTTTCCGAGCTTTTTTGTCTGCAGCTCATGGTGTAAACAGCAGGTTTTACTACAGTGTGAGCTCGGAAAAAACAAAGACATAGGGTCAGATGTACATAGGTGCAATTTGCACTCACTTTTAGCTAATCCAATGGTACTTTGCCAACTAGCCTATGAACTAATAGGCCGGTTTGCAAAATACTAAACAATATTGGCTCGCAAGTGGTTCTACCTCATGAATAATAATGAGGTAGGTTGAAAATTGCGACCCACTACTAATCGCCACCATCATAGGGATGGTGGCTTAGTGAGTTCAGCAGACCACCATGTCTGTGATTGCTTTTAAATAATGCAATCTGTGTTTTTTAAATGCAGCCATTTCCTTAAAGGAAAATAGGATGCATTTAACAACGGGGCAAATTCATTTACAAAAGGGTTACCACTACCTTTATGTAGTTGGTTAAATATTAATGTTTTGAGTCCGGATTTTGATCATAAAACATTACTACATACCATTGCGAATGACTATTTGGATTGGATGCCCTAAAGAGGCTGCTTTCAATTAGCGATTCGTCTGTACTTGCAAAACCAAATTGTGATTTGGTAACATGTTACTGAATCATCATCATCAAAAACTTTTATTCAATCACCAGGATCCAGAAAAGACAACCGCACAAATATAAAAACAGGGATATAAAACAGTTGGAGATAAATATGTTAAAAACAATTCTATAAAATAGATGTGCAAAAAGCAAAATACAGCAACTCCTAGAAGAAGTGCTTCGTGCACGTAATTTCCCACGCCTGATCCACAGTGAGTACCAGAATCTTGAAAGGCCAAAGACCATTGATCTACGAGTGTCAGTGCACAAAGTTCTCATCATCTCAAGATAATGGCCCGGACCAACAAGTCTACAAAATGGAAATATCCATTTTTTTCTCAGAGATAAATAATGTGGGCAGAAGACAAGTAAATGGACAATAGACTCTGGACAGGCTTTGCACGCAGGGCACAGATCATCAAGAGAAGCACTAAAACAGCACTTAAAACAAAATAGTCTGGTCGGCAGAGTCTTGTAGCGGAACTGTAAGAAAAGTTTGAGTGCCATCGATGGAATAATTTTATCAATAGTTGACTCAAACAGTGGGACAGATTTAAAGTTCAAAAAGTCTTTAGTCAAACTAGTCGCTGGTTCTGCCAAGTCCTTTGCAAGCGTCTTTTCCCAGTACATTTCTTTCAGCTTCACCCTCGAAATATGCACTATACTTTCCGGATTGGACCAATAGGTCTCCATCCCCAGCCTCCCCAGTAATTCTCGTAAGGAAATGAACCACTTAATCGATGTTGCCTTGGGAAATTTCAGGAGATCTTTAACCGCTTCGCCGCGATCGGAATTCCGCCCAGGTGCTGGACATTCCGATCGCGGGTGTGGTCGTGACGAGCTCAGCTCGTCATGCGCACACGCCCACCGCGCAGCATGACGAGCTGAGCTCGTCATGAGCATCGAAGGGGTTAAGAACCTCTCGATAAGTTTCCAGCTCTTCCACTGTCCAGAGCCTAAACCAAAACATTAACAATTTACAATTCAACTTATGTTTCAGCTGCCTGTGGGCAAGGTCCAAGTACAGGGGTTTCAGAGGGGAGCTAGCAGGGAGATCGACCAGCGATCTTAAAAACGGTTTTCGACAGTTGTAAGGGGGGATTTGTTGCCCGTACCCCATAGCTCAGCACCATAAAGTACTCCCCCCAAGTCCTTGGTGTTGTAAATTTCAAGTGCTGGGGCAATTTGGAGGGAAACCGTCTTCCTGTGTATTTTACTGATATGGGCACATTGATGAATTAATTGTAACTTTGCTTTTTCCATATGGGCATATGGGTTACTGAATCGCAATTTTGGTTTTATACATACCTAAAGTTAATTTTGCAATCTCAAAGGCTCTCATTTTGTAAATCAGAGCCTTTGTGACCGCAAAGTCCCTTCATTCATCTAACCCATAGATTTGTTCTGCATTTGTGCGGTGCTAAAAACAAGATCATGATAAAAAAACGGCTGTGCAGTGGGTGTTTATTTCCAGGGTTTATAGATTAGCCCTTGCAGGATGAAAAGGGGCCAGGCTCTTTCTTATTGGTCTTTAGCAAAGGGGCCAATCAAGTTTCCAGGCATTCAAGTCAAAACAATGGTTATTGAATACTTCCAATTGAAGTTATTCTGATCATAGTGGCTGCAGCCTCTCTTCCGCCGTCCGACGCAGTGGCATGATGCCAATAGGGTGTTTGGGATGCTGAATGATAGGTACAGGCCCATCACATTATATTACAGATGGGACATTTTTGAAAGTCTGATAGACCTGCGGTAGAAATGCTGACACGTAATAATTTAAGACAATTGCACAATGCACTCCTGGTTTATTAATGACCTGTTAAGGTGGAGGACATCACACTGTGGCACAGTTAAAAAAACTGTTTAGTAAAACTGCTCAGAGGACCTGCCTCGGTGCAAAAACCAAATGGATGTTTAATATTTTTAGGCAGATTTTAGAAACTCACCCAGAAATTCTTGTTTGTTATACTCTAATAATATGTTTCACGTGCCCCTTTTTCTAATGAAAAAATGCGAATGCTTGTCAAGTTTTATTGCATCTTTCTTGCTAGTAGGTGTTTAGATAAGAAACAAAAAATAAATTGGTCTATTAATGGAGAAGATGGAAGGGAAAGTTTCAAATACCACCAGAGACTTCACTTGTTTGGAACTTTCTGGTGGAACAAGCAAAAGCTTCCATGAGACAAAGCTCAACAAATAAAATCGTATTTTCCAAGTGTTCCCCTCAATATACGTGTGCATTTAATAAGCACATATTAAACAACGGCAAGGATAGAAACATACCGACTCTGCGATAAAACTTTAGAAACAACCATAATTAAGATTGAGAGACAAGAGACAGGCAATTAGTGATGTCTTGCTGGTAGCATTTGTTTCAGAGGAGACAGGTTGCTTCAGTGAGATATGCTGGGAAAGTGCCTTGTCACGAGACATTTCAATACTGGATAATGTGGCAAATGAAAGTGTTTCCTACAAATTCTAGCATCCATGAAATGGTAATTTCATTTACGAAAAAGGCTCCGTTTTGACATTTGCTGGTTTCTGATTTAGTTGAGATGTCACAACACGACTGCAAAACTGAAAGTCGTTTTCTGAAAAAAGCGAATTTTTTGGCACTTGAAGTCAGGTGAAAAGAAAAAAAATAAGTAAGGCAGGAAACAAAGGGGCAGATTTACAAGCCCCTATCGCCACCATAACGTCCCTTTCAGTGACGTTGTGATGGCGATAGGGGCATCACTTATTTACTAGGCAGCGTTAAGTCACTTAACGTGGCTTAGCGCTGCCTTGTAAATAAGGCACCCATTTCCCTTGTACTTGGCGTGAAAGGGGAGGGCAATGGGTGTTGCGGTGGGCGGTCCACTGCAACACTCATTGATTTTGACGATGCCCCATATTTACAAGGTGGCGTATATAGGAGGCAGCGCCAAAATGAAGACGAGGGAAAACCTGGTCTTAAACAGGCGAAACAAGGAGAAATGCTTTATTTCTCCTCGCTTTTGCTGTGCCATGCATGCTGCGTTGTGCTGCAGACATAGAAACAGCAAAACGCCATTGATTGTTTATGTGCAGGAAGATGTCCCTTCCTGCACAAACAATCAAAACAAAAAAATGACGTTTTGCAACTTCTATGTGTGCTGCAGCATAAAGCAGCACACATAAAAGTTACAAAAAATCATTTAAATATTGTTTATGTGCAGGAAGATAGACCTTCCTCCACATAAACAATCGTCCCCTCAACACAGACACCCTCGCATTATGGTGCAAGGGTGCCTGCGTTGGCGCTAGGCTGCTAAGTTTAGCGCCATCGCTTGGGGAAACGCAGGGCTGCCCCATATTGTTGTAAATATGATGCAGCCCTGCGTTTCTGCATTGACGGAGTGCGGCGTTAAGCCAGGAAGGGGAACGCCGCTCTCCGTCACTTCGTTGTAAATATGCCCCAAAGTTCAGTTGCAAATCTCTCGGGGGTTTAGCAGTTTTTCAAAGGCAAGATGATTTTGCAAACTTTTCAGGGATAGAGTCAAAGAGTTCTATTTTTTAGCTGCTAAGAAATAAAAGATGCTTCCACCTAATCTGCTAAGCTTAATGCATAGAACAACACCAATATGAGTAGAGCAAGACCTTAAAGCATACCTAATGTCTGAAATTGAGGTTTAAAAAAGACTAAATCAGAACTACCCATTGCTCTTTGTCAGAAACACATGGTCCTAAAAATAATGCATTTGTTGGCCAGAAGCCAGTGAAGCAAGGTCAGTTGATTGGAGTTGAGCACTCTAACTCTGAATTATTTGCATGCGGTAAGCCATATGCTTGGGAAGACCCAATTGAATGGCGTTACTGTAGGCCAGTCTTGAAGAGAAAAGAACTTTGGTGATCAGCTTTGAATTTCGGTCCCCTAAAATGAGTGCAGGTGCCGATTACCTGAAACCACTGGCACAAATTAACAACGGGGCCTTTAATTCTTCCATGTGCCAGAGAGTAGAAATGACAATCAAAGGAAAAAGCGTGGTTTTATTTTTGAATATTCATCATTCAGAGTGAGAGAGACTGTACTCTGATTAAGTATGGACTTCCCACTACATGGGCTAAGGCGGTGCTCTGTATTACACCGCCCAGCCCCCATTAGTAAAAATTGTGAAATGCCAGAGACATCCATTTTAGAGAACAAATAAGATACAGAGGAGAGCAGTAATTTCAACATTGCATCAGGGCATTCAGTTTTGATGTGTAAGTGCCATTCTTATCTTCTAGACAAGGCTTAAACTATGCCAAAAGTGAAGCAGATACTTGGATATAAATGTATTATCACTCCACATATCCTCTATAGCTTCTACCTTTGGAAATGGGTAATACTCTCCACCAATGGGGAGGGGGGGTTGGGCATCTCCTCCCTATTCTTTCTGGGTGCTAGATTCCATTTTGCCTAGAGTGGCGCTCTATGAAAAGGGAGGAAGAACTGCCAAAGAACATACAGACAGCAAAGACCTTACGATTGCAGGTAACATTCAGTAGATAACTATGTAATTGATGAGGTAACACAAAATATCCAAGAAAGTTTTGTACAGTTGGACACCGCGCAAAACAATCAATGCAGTTTCCAATTTTCAATAAAAAAATCTGTGTTAAGTCAGAAGGAATCAATATCCCACAGAGTCTTGATTTCCTTATAAAAGTTTATTAACTGTAAAGTCTCTTAGATGTGGGAGGGTACCACCATGCAGTAGATATATCAAGACTGGTCCAGGAAGATGTTAAGCAAGGAGAAGCAGCTCATATGTGTTCCATCCATAAGTGAAACTGTTTCAAAGATTAAGATGATAAATAAGCTTCTATTAAACTCCAATTTATGTGAAAGGTATGGAAGCATAAAGGAGTATGTGGAACTTTACGGAAATTAAGTCCAATGGTAAGAGTAATTGTACGATATGTACTGTACTGTAGAGCATGACTAACTGCACTCTGTGGCTCTCTTCAAGACTGAAGGCTACAAATGGCTTATACTTCCAGAACTCTCATTTACCAGGCAGAATCAGGCACATCCACTGATGTCAATTGACCAAAGTATCAGGGGCAATGGAATCTATATTAAGTCCGCCTTGCCCTCTTCATGAGAGCACTGGACATGAAATCACTTGACAGATGATTCCCGATATAAAAGAAAGTGTCATGTGACTTGACAGTTGACCGCAAAGCCATCACATATTTTCATTTCAGAAGTCAAAAAGAAATATTTCAGTACACTAGATTGTTTGAAAATGGTGATGGCAACTTGAGCAATAATGAGCTCATCTTTGTGATGAAATCACAGTGTGGAGGATGACAGGAGTGTTTTCTTCTTTGGAAATGGGATTAGCTCATCATGACGTACTCTTGAGCTGGAACTTGTTCTTTGCAATCTTCATCATTCCAGGCTCAGAATATACATGAGGCGACTGTTTTGACCGCTCTGTTGTTCTCTTCAGAAGCCCTGTTTGTCATTGTGTAGCTAGAAGAACATCACTATCTATCACAAACAGCCTTAAAAGTTCACTTGACAAGTCCTCAAACAGATGATTGAATGCTTGCTTGTTAAGGCAGCAAACACATTAGAGACTGAAAAGCCAATTGCTAAAGTTACAAATAGACCATACATATGTGCTGCAGTGGTGCTGAATAGGATCTTCCTTTTTTTGGTGACACACAGTGGCCAAGCTTGTGTGATACAGAAGGGCTGAATTTAAGATGGAGTAAGGTGTCTTGTTTGAGGCAAAAGTGAGAAAACACCTGGTCTCTTCTGCAATGCTTGTATGGAATAAGAATTGGAGAGCTCTGGTGAAAGTCCATAATATCCACCACCTCCATGGTTGACCACCCTCTACCACCACCTCTTTCACTACATAAAGCAAAACTGTCTATCAACATACAAGGCTCAATAAACAATGCACCATGCAATCTCCTCATTTTCTAACTGCTAAGTGGAAATAAGCTCATATTTCAACACATGAAATTCCTTATAATGGAACAACTGGTCCCATGGACCACTACATGCCCTTAAAAAATTAAACGAAAACATTTAATTTTTCTTTTTTAAATGCATCCCACTTTCCTTTAAATAAAACGTGCTGCATTAAAAAAAAAAAAACTGCTTTATTTAAAAGCAGTCCTAGACGTGGAGGTCTGCTGAGCCCAGCAGGCCACCATACCTGGGAGGGCCAGCCATTCCCAATGGGGTCGCAAATTGCGAGTGCCTCATTAATATTCATGAGGCATGCAATTTGCGACCCTATTGGGAATCGCAAACAGTGTGTGAGACACTGTTGTACATTGTGATTTGCGACTCGCAAATTGCGACTCGCAATTTGTCGCAATTTGCGAGTCGCAAATCACAATGGTTGTACATCTGGCCCCTAATGAGCTTAAGATCATCTATACTTTGCTGGTCCTTTATTCCCTCAAAAGACAACCACATCATAGAACATAATGAGTGGCATAAAACAGTTCAAATACTTGACTTTGTACATGGAGGTGAAGATTCTTGGAGCACTGCAAACAGGCATGTGCCAGCCTCTGATTTTAATATTTTTTCCTGACAGCTCTGGATGGTATACTAAAGGTTGACTCCTAGTGTCATGTCTGTGGCTCTGTCACAGGAGCTTATTAACAGTCCGCCAATTATGTGCCATATAGCCATTTATCTTGCCATAAATGTTTTTATTTCCTGTTTTGGCTCAAGGTGGTTGATGTGAGTAGCATTCTTTTTCTGTTATTGGTGGTGAATTTTATCACCATAAAGGTATTTTTTTCCAGGGTTCGGGTAAGTATACCGTTAAAACTGGTATGTCACCTTTACAAGGCATCTTTTACCAAACACCACCACTAGCATGCGCACAACATACACGCACACATATGTTACACAGTTAAACAGTGGTGATCGACAACTGTGTAGTTGTAGTAAGGACCAGGGTTCTATAGGAAATTGATTTTTTGTTGGCAAGAACTTTAGAACTGTTTGACGAATCTTTAAAAAACTTTGGGAAAAAAGCCTAATCTACCTGAACACCTTCCTGTAAAGTTTTGGGGTGATCTGACAAGTGAGGAAGAGACAAAAGGATCGTCCAAAAATGTGTTTTCTCAATGCAATATCCCAAAGGAACTTTAGACACAGCTAGAGCCAACAAAGCTGTGCAGAATTACACCAAATTTGGGTCTGGGTCCCAAAGGCATGATTTTCATGCTTTGTCAGTAGTTTTTGAGAAATTAAGGTTCACAACGTATAGATATCTAGGGAATAGTACTACTGCGGGTCCGTGAGCCTAAAACACGTAATTTAGTTGGCTGGCCGCACCATCAAGAGGAAGTTGTCACTGTCATGTTATGACTCAGGGACTCGGTCCCTGCGTTGTAGAAAACAAATAGAAATAAGGAATAAGGGGCGAAGGGCAGGGGTGCCATGACCCTCTGACCCTGGTGGGATGTCCCAGAGGGACACGCCTGGGGTTTAAAAAAAAAAGAATTATTTTTTGGCGGTTCTGCAGTACTGCAGTGCTACGGGGGGTGTCAGTGCTGCTCCATATGTAATGTTGCAATATTACAGCAGTATTGTAGAACTGTGAGAAAAAAGGGGTGGGCCTTGGGGCACTGCAGGACCATCGCTGTTGGCCAGCCACAGGGCCTTGGCTGACTTTGCTAGTTTGGCACAGGGCCTGTGCCTGTCCCTGTCCCTTCCAGCCAATCCCACACTGCGCACGTTCAAGGGCCATGTGCAGTAGAAGGTTGACCGTCTGCGGGGGGTTGGGCAGCCAACCCTACAATGAGCACAGCCAAAAGTCCTATGCCCAACCTCATGTCTCAGTTAACTGAAATAACTATTGCTGGAAAGAATGCTGTTAAGAGAGACAACTACTCTGACAGCCTGTGCCAGCTCAGAGACTCATTTTCGGATCTCTGCATAATTATACGCATTGCTGGCTTATTCATCAGCTTTTTTTGCATCCACATTCCTGCAGTTTGGACGTTTCAGATCTCTGTTCCGCTCATCCTCTGGGGCCCGCATATAACCTTTAAAGAACTTTTCCAAACGTTACAGATTGACTCTGTTTAATGCAAGCTCTAAGCTGGGCTTGGCTTCCATACATACTATAGATTCTGTGGGTCCCCCACCAGGACCCATTATTTCCCGACCATAATTTAGGATCTACTTTGCCCCCCAAATCACTTTCTGTCCTGATGATGACCCTATAAATATCCATTGGGGCCGAAACACCATTGACACTTAGAGGCATAAAGACATCCCATTACAATGCTGGTCCACTAGGAGCATAAAGCATATATGATCAAATTCAGCCCTTGAATGGACTCTTGTATTGTATACTGCCTATATTATGATCACCTTTTTTATTGTATTTTCCCACCATTGCACTCACTTGCACTATGTGATCACTATATTTCACAGAGCACCATTGCTGGTTTTTGCAGATTCTTTGTGTAAATTATATGTAATTTGGAATTCGCAACAATTTTGTGTATATAAAGGACCTTTGCACTATACACAGATTATTATTGGCATTAATTTGAGTATCATTGTACTTATTAACAGTCAAACATATATACATTTTTGGCTAAATAAATCCTAGTAGGATATTTGTTGCTTCTTAATTTAACTTTTAGAAAGTTGGCATTTTCTTGTCCTAGCTTCTTGGTGCCTGCTGTCAGTGTCCTGGCTCACATGACTGTGAATGGCTCTGCTCCTGGGATTGTGTACAGCCCCCAAACAGTAATCCAAAGAGGGCTTTTGTGTGGGCAGGATGGGCCATTGTAAGAAACAGGGTTGTTGTTTGACTGGGGTGTGAGCCCTGATCAAGCAGCAACCACAATCTTTGTCAGGACAAGGCACAAGTAAAACCCAGATTAACGTGTGCTAATCTCCCTCATAGCTTGGCACAAAGCAGTCAGGCTTAACTTAGAGGCAATGTGTAAAGTATTTGTGCAACACTTCAAACGGTAAAACAGTGAAACACCACACAAAAAGAATCCCACACCAAGTTAGAAAAATAGAGCTGAATGTAATAAATGAAACAAGATCAAAATGACAAAAAACAATCAGTAGAACCAGAGTTACAAATTTTTAAAGCATAAACTGCAATATAGCGCCTAAAAGCATAAAGCGCCAACCACAGCTATCTTGTCAAGCTGGACCGGGTCAAAGTCAAAAGTTCAGGTCAATGTTCTAAAGTTTTGTGCCAAGAGTCCAGTTTGCGTTGGAGAGGATAGCAGGAAGTAAGGAGAGCATCGCAGGCAGTAGTCAGGATGGCACAAAAGGTTGATTTCAAGAGTTCGAGAGCCAGGCAAAGGGTCCTGGACCTGAGAGGGACCACTTGAAGGCAGAAACTCACTAAAGAAGGGCCAAGGAGCTATTGGGGAGCTTTTTATGTCCCTGAGACTCAGATTAGGAGGCTAGCAGACTATCCCTTTGAGTTACTCTGGGCTCCTGGGTTGAAGATAAAGTTGCAGGTCCAGTTCTTCTTCCCCAGGCAAGAGGGCTGCAGGTCAGAACAGCAGGGCAGCAGTTCCTTTTGAGCAGCAGTCCAGCAGTGTGGCAGTCCTTGTAGCAGCACAACAGTCCTTCTTCCTGGAAGAGTATCCACATGTCCAGAAGTTTACTGAAGAGTTTGTGTCTAAGGTCCATCTTTTATACCCTGGTGCCCTAGTTCTGGAATGTGGGAGGAACTTATAGACAGTGGTTTTGAAGTGCATGGAAACCATGCCTCTCCTTCCCTGGCTCCAAGCTGGCTGAAGGGACAATGCGAGGACAGGACACAGCCAATTCAGGTGTAAGTGAGACTGGGCTCAGCTCCTCCTTCCCATCCTATCACTGATGGCCCATCCAGTCACACCTAAGTTCCCATTGTGTGTGGCACTCTATGGGGAATACACAAAGCCCATCTGCCGAACTACACACAGTCATGTGACCGGAGATAGGCTGCAGGCACCAAATGGCTAAGGAAAGGAAATGCCATTTTTCTAAAAGTGACATTTTCAGAATTGTATTTTAAAATCTGACTACACCATGAGTTATGATTTTAAATTAGGATTCCAGAGATACCACACATGAACTGCTTATCCCTTCCCATTTGGATATTACACTTATAAAATGTAATAAGGCAACTCCAATGTTACCCTATAGAGGAGATAGGCCTTGCAACAGTGAGCAATACATTTGAGAGTTTTTCACTACCAGGATATGTAAAACTTAAAAGTACAAGCCCTACTTTTTAAGTACATTGCACCCTGCCCTCTGGGCTGTCCTGTGTCATCCCTAGGGGTGACTTATATGTATTACAAAGAAAAGTTTGGGCCTGGCAAACATTTTATTTTGGCAGGTTGAAATGGCAGTTTAAAACTGAACACATAGGCTCTGCAATAGCAGGCCTGGGACAAGTTTAAAGGGATACTTAAGTAGATGGCACAACCAGATGCTGCAGGCCTACCAGTAGCATTTTATTTACAGGCTCTGGGTACATGCAGCACTACTTTACTAGGGACTTATAAGTAAACTAAATATGCCATTTGGGCATAAGTCAATATTACCATTTTTAAGGACTGAGCACATGCACTTTAGCACTGGTTAAGAGTGGTAAAGTGCGCAGATTCCTAATGCCAGCAAAATCGAGATGAGAAAAAATGGAGGAGGAAGGCAAAATGTTTGGGGGAAGACCACCCTAAGGCTGGCTGGTCTGACAGCCATCCTAGCAGGATAACTTGGGAAGGGCTGTACTCAGCCCCATTTGCACTTCAAAGGGCTTTGCCTCCTGAAAACATAAAGGAACCTGACACCAGGCCTGACCAGCATTTTGTCACCCCCAGACAGTTTGGAACCTTGACAGATTAATGGGAAGAACTTTCTAGAACCGGATTTTGGGTTGGGGCAAGTTGTACCCACACACAAAGGGTTGCAACAGGTATAAATATGTGACCCCCGACAGCCACTCATCAGAAAACTCCTGAGCCTCTGAAAGTTACAGGAGAAGGACTGCCCTGCTACTAAATGACTGCCATGCTGCTTGAAGGACTTCCTTGCTGGTTGAAAAGGAAGACTGGACCTGCTTGCCTTCACCCCATGCTACCCAGAGTGACTCCAAGGGTCAGTTAGCTGACCACCTGTGTGAGCTACAGGGTCACAACATGCTTCAGATGCCACCCTGAAACTGCCTGGCTGACCTGCTGCAACTGAACATGCCTAGACCTGCAACTGGACAATCCTTGAGCCCTGCTGGTCTCTGTCGGAGAGAGTTCCTGATCCCCAAGAGATGCCTCCCACACCGTGGACCTTTGGACAGCACCAGAGTGTACTCCTCTGCAAGAAAAGGTGAAAATCCTGAAGTTTGTGATTCTTGTGACTGCGAATAGGACCATTTGTGCCAAGACTCTGCCACCTGTGATGACTGCCTGCGTGAAGTTCTAGTGAGACCTGCTCTTCGGGCCAACAGCTACCACCAGCAATGACCAGCAATGGAAGAGCTACACTTTGCACTACAGCAACGACAACTGTGATGACCAGCAAAGTAAAGCAAGGACCGTCCATGACGTGGACCCACTCTTTGTGCTAAAGTGGCGACTGTCCTGGATGCTCAAACTCCTCCTCACGGCCTCCTCCAATGATAATGGAACTCCTCACGCTGGACTTGAGAAGGTTACTTTTTAGCTGCACTAACCTGGTCCCTGTATCCAACTCGTGCTCCATTGCGGTCAGCCTTAATTTGTGACTTTCTCCCTGTCTAGCTTCGTGCTTTTAGTTGTTATTTTCACAAAAAAATTTGACATTGAAAATATCTGGTTGTACTTATAGTATTTTTACCATTCTTGTTTCATTTTGTTTATTAAAATGTACTCTTTTTTTCTAAATTGGTTTTGCCGATTTCATGTGTTGTGCTTTCACTTTATTCATGCTTGTGTGCTGCATAAATAAGTTATGCATTGCCTCTAAGTTAAGCCTGACTGCTTTGTGCCTAGCTACCAAAGGGTTAATGAAAAGGAGACATGCACTCTTCAAACAGGTAAGTTTTCGGTTTATTCGAGCTGTCCCCTCTAATACCCGGCAGCAACTGCCCACCCCAGAATACTCCACACAGCGTTCCATGCAGGGAGTCTCCCAGTGTTCACAACAAAAATCCCTCATATCCCCTACATATCATCCCAACACCCCCCCTTTCCTTCACAAAAATGAAAAAATAAGAAATAATAATATAATGAGTGAAAACATATAAGAAATCAACATGAATAGAAGAATATGCAAAATGAAATGTACAGATTATATGACATAAATCTTTCATAAATTAACACAAGATTCAGTTAACAAATACATAACCTGTGTGACATAAATATTCAGCATTGACACAATATTCCAGGTAACTTCACAGGACTCAACCTTGTTCTACCAGATACACTCTTGTTGGAGCATTGGTTGTCAAGCTTGAAGTCTGTTTGTACCCCCATTTTGCTACCAACATACTCTGTTTTGGATTTTGATCCACTGAGACAAAACATTTGTTTCAGGTTTTACCATTTTCTAACACTACTACATGATCTTTTGCTTCTTTCACACGGATAGGTGCAGAAAAAAGCGACAAACACTTGTGAACAAAACCAGATCTCTTGATCCTTACCCAGTCTCAAATCTGAACTGCCAAGTTTGTGTGTCGATCAACCCCTGTACTAATATTTCTTTTGTACTGCAGTCCTTACATTCACTCCCCCTGCTATTTCTACCACAGCAACAGTTTACTTGACATCCATTCTTTGTTTAATTTGGTCCCTACAACTCTACCTCTTAGTAACAAAAAGGAATACCCCTGAACTTATGGCCCATAACATATCCTCAATTGCTTCTTTCCAATGCAACCCATTGATGAGTGCAAGCTGTAACTGATCCTTGATGACACCATTACTGTGGGGATGGTATAAGGAGGTTAAAATGTGCTTTATGCCAGATTTTTATCGAAAACTTTTCATTTTCCCAGATAAACCTTGAGTTACATTATCAGCCACTCGTTTCTCAGGAAAAGCCCCACTCAAAAACACTTCCCTGAAGAATTTAATGACTGCATCTGAATTTATATTGTCAACAAACTTCACTTTGGGCCATTTGGTCATGTAGACTACCAAGACTAAAGCATATTTGGGTGTGCTACCTGTGACCCAAAAATGCCCAGACGCATCAAATGCCACTTTACACCAACACTAATTAACTATGCAAGGGTCGACGGGAAAGTCATGTCACCGGCGATTTATCATGAGGACGCACATGCAACAATCATGGACATAATGTTAAAAAGCTTTGTCTAACCCAGGCCACCAAAACTCCGCTCTTACTCTACGCTTCATGTCACGAACCCCAAGTTGGCCTTCATGGGTCAAATCTAGGACCCTTTTGTGTAGGCATCCCAGGACGATCAACTTTCCACTACTGTACATAATGCCCCCAACAATGGCCAATTCCTCCCCCACTCTCCCGTAGGGAATTAATACCTCAGAGGTATCTTTAAAAATGGGACAACCTTCACATCAAAATTTGCCACATCCTGAAGCTCCTGGTCATTCAACACTGCCTCCAACCACTCCTGCTCAGACAGAGCCCCCTTCATAGTGTCATTAACTGAACTTACAACACACACCATCTCAAGATTATCCATTACTTCGTGTGGTTCTTCACTCCCCTTCAATGGGAATCCAGACAGGCAATCAGCCACAAAATTCTTAGCCCCTGCCACATAGTCAAACTTGTAATGAAATTCTAGCAATCTATTTTGCCATATGGCAATATGCGGGGTAGCTCTTCCACCCACTTTTGTGGTGAAAAGATCCACTAATGGTTTGGGATCTATCCTAAAAACAAATTACACTCCCCACAAAAAGTTCTTAAAATGTTGCACTACCCACCACAAAGCCAAAGCTTCCTTTTCTATTGTAGAATAAGTGACTTCAGCTCCCCTTAGAGTTCTAGAAGCGAAAGCAATGATTTCCTTCTGCCGTCACCCTTTTTTGCATAAGCACTGAACCAACCGAGCCCTGCATTACTGGTATCGGTGGAGAAGATAAAAAAATCAGAGGAGGACGAGCTCTCATAATTTCGTTCTTGATCTACTCCAAATTTATTTCAGATTCTTCGTCCCACACATACCTCACATTATTTTTAGGAACCTTTGCAAAAATGCAGTTTTATTGGAGAAATTGTTGACAAATTTGGCATAGTATTCTACCAAGCCGAGGAATGAGTGAAGCTGGTCATTGTCCTTTTTTTTTCGGTGCACTTTGGATGGCATCTAAAATCTTCACTTTTGGTTCAATCCCTTTGCCTGACACATGATGACCCAAATAATCCACACCTTCCTGGAAAAATGTATTCTTGTCCTTTCGTAGGGTTAACCCACTAGGCTAAATGATCTCTGACAGATACCTCACTCTGTCATCATGTTCTGCCTCTGTCTCACCAAATATCAATATGTCTTCTTGGAAAAACGTGACCCCTTTGGTGTTCTTAATGATTAGTTCATTAACCATTGGAATACAGCTGCTGCTGACACCAGACCAAATGACATATGGACATAGCGATATGCTACTTCAGGCGTAATGAATGATGTGAAACCCCTGCTTTACTCAAACTGATGATAAGCTGAGGATACATCTAGTAAAGTGAAGAATCTAGAACCACCCAAAGGTGCCCACATTTCATTGATGCTGGGTAAGGGTTGGCGGGCCACCCATATATTAGAATTTAAATATCTTAGATCTACATAAAGTCTTAAAGATGTATCAACCTTACACTCTAGAACTATGGGAGCCAGCCATTCTGACCCTGCAATGGGTTTGATTATACCCATTGAACACAATCTCTCTAATTCGAGTTTCAATTCTTCACACAAGCTTAACGGCCCTTTATATACCTTGTGGGCCACCGCTCATGCATTGTCTTTAAGAATTATGCAATGCTGGAAACCCTTTAGCTTCCCAAATTTCTAATTAAAATCCTCAGGGTAACCCTGGACTCATTTATCAGCCATTATGCAAAATACTGGCATTAACTTCTTTTGGGGGTTGTTTTACATTTTCTTTCAAGTTGAGTTCTTTCACTTCAGTGGACTTAACACACTCATTCATTTCTTTCGTGCAAATTTGACAATGCTCAATGCTTCTGGCCAACTTCAGAGCTGGCTCTTAATAAGGGTCCTTGGTGGATAAAACTTTTTCTTGCACTTTTTTGTTCTTTCAATTAATTAATCCTGGATAATTTGATCTCTGAATTCTTTATAGTTGCATGTAGCGGCAAGTGTTCTAAGGACGGCAGCAAAATCATCAACTGACTTCCTGAAAACTTGGGAACGTTGAAGAAACTTGTGACATTCTAATACTAGGTTTTAACTGGCATTAAATATTTTATCCAATGTGTTGATGATGGATGCATAGTCATCTACCACGATTGAAGAATCACCCTCTTCTCCTCCGCCCGACTGGACACTATTTCCAGACGTAGGGTTTTTAATAAGTTCCTACTTTCTGAACCCAAGTTATAAATTAGAAGTGCTTTATTTATTTGATTTAAATTTGTCCCCATCATTTGCCTCTAAATACACTTCGAAGGTTTTCTTCAACTGTTGCCAGTTTAACAAAGGAGTACCAGGTACTTGAAGAAATGGGGGTGGTGCTAATATTCTTTCCATGAGTTGACCGTACATGGGTGAATTACTGCCGCACTGTACTTTAGATGAAACTAGTTTCACTGTTTTATTTTTAAACTTTCCAGGATGTACTCAGAACCCAGTTGTAGAAATTTTGTGGAATTATTAACAATAATACTGATACAGGTTATTAACTTGAATTTAGGTGTGTCCATCACTGACTGTTGATGCAGGCTTAGTACTTTGCGCAAACCAGGGTGTGCCTGGCTGTAATAGTGACATAAACCTCCTTTTCAATTCATAGTTGTGCCTGTCACCGGTAGTCGATGCAAGCTTTCTTTGCTCCTTACGTTCAAAAATTGTGATTGTGGCACTTGCTAACCTAAGATGTCCGTCATGTTGCAGACACAATATACTTTATTCTTGGTTGGGAAATTCTTTCCTAACCAAGTAAAACGGCTGCCAAAATTGCACGTGAGTTTACATGTTTCAGTGGCTGGTTGGGCACAGTCTGTTCTTGGTTGGGAAATTCCTTCTCAACCAAGTAAAATGGTCGCTAACATTGGACGCTTATTAGCATGTTTCTGAGCTTGGTTGGGCTTGATGGGGTTGCGTCTAATCGGAGTGCATGGGTGTGCAAGCAAGGTTCCTATCTTCAACATTAAATGCACCAGGGGGTCCCGCTCACCCACCTATCTCAGTGGACTTCACCAGCCACTCTCACTAGACACGAGTTTGTCGTAAATAGCACAAATGGCACAGATGAGGTTTCCTGCCTGTTTACGGTGCGGAGTAGCCCCGAAGGCACTTAACATGCAACATTATCAAGGAGGACACATTGAGGAAGGACAGCCCTTCATCACCCCATCATCTTAGGCTGGCCAAACAGGCCTGCTCAGTTAGTTTTCTCTAACCCAGTTGTATTCAACAGCCAGGTTGGAGAAACAGCACAGACTCCTTGTGCCTGAGCGGAGCGTTAAACCAGCCTGCTCAGGCCAATCCCTGCACTGCTCTCATCGCATTAGAGCAGCGTGGGATTGCACAGGAAGTCTGTAATGCTGTCCCAGTGTCTGCTGGAACCAGGAAGAAGGTTAACACCGAGGCACAAGGAGTGAGGCGGCTGGCAGCTTCATGTAAGTGTCTTTTTTAAAATTATTAAATCCCTGTGCTCTCCTTCCCACGCTCCCCCGCACCCCCTCCACCCGCCCTACCAACTCTTGATTGTGTCGGCCACCACTGAATATTAGGGTGACTAGCTTTGTTACAGCTCGGCTTTGCTATTTTGAAGGGATTGAAACAGTTTATCAACGTAAGGGCCAAGGAGAAGAACCGGACCTCTAGCACATCAATCGCATAATATTTGCTTATTCTCTGTGGTTTTAGGCTACAACTAGGATACTATATGATGTTGCTGCTACTGTACGGTAGCCAATGTACAACTGAGATGGCTACTGGGTAGAATTTTGCAACTAATTTATAAGCTTATGTTCTTTTTGTTTCACGAAAACCTGTATATTCAATGTCAGGAGATGACTATGAATGGATTATTGCAGAATTTTGCACATGTACTTTAATTGAGTGATTTGGAAAAATCGTTTTTATGATTTAGTACTGTGATATTGATGAGTTTTTTTTCTAAGGATATCATAAATCATGTAGGATGGGAGCCTTTTAAGTATTTTTTTATTGCAGTAGATATCTATGTTGATGTATTGTATTGTGTGTTATGTTTTTAAGGAATTGTATTCCGAAATAAAGTATCTCTCTCTGTCTATAGATGTAAGGTATAACTATAGCCTCATAATTTCTAATGTTTGTATAGTTTAAGTTTGGTTTGTATAGAAAGAATATATACATTTTTTCTAACAATAACTAAGTTGTAACCTTTGGTTTTTAATTGAATTTCAATGTTTTTTAATAAAGATTTGTTTTAAATCATAGAGTCCAGTGTCGTGGAGTGTAATTCTGAGGAGTGGCGTAAAGTTCAGTTTAGAAGAGTGTCATTCAGTGGAGTGTCAGAGTGTAGTGTCATAGGGTGGAGTGGAGTACAATGGAGTGGCATAGCTCATAGAGGAGCAAAGTGTCATACATTGCAGTGGTATCTCGTAGAGTAGAGTGGGGTGAAGTGCAGTAGAGTGGAGTGGCATAGCGTAGAATCCAGTAAAGTATCAAAAATTGGAGTGGCGTCTTGTAGAGTACAGTGGAGGGCCTTGTCGTAAAGTCACAGAGTGGAGCAGAGTGTTGTACGGAGCAGTCCAGCAGGATAGAGTGGAGTACAGAGTTGTACAGTGGAGTGTACGGGGATAGAGTGGAGTGGTATCATAGAGTGGCATAGAGTGCAGCACAGTTTTGTAGAGTGAAGTTGCATAGAGTGGAGGAGAGTGTCATACAGTGGAGCGGTGTAAAGTCGAGTGTGGAATAGTGGTGTAGAGTAGTTAAGGATCTTATAGTAGAGTAGAGTGGAGTTGAGTGGAGTCACATAGGATAGAGTGGAGTAAAGTGTCATAGAGTGGAGTGTTATGTTGTAGAGTAGAGTGGCATAGAGTAGAGGGGCCTGGTGTAGTATACAGTGGAGTAAAGTATGATAGAGTGGAGTGGTATATCATACAGTGGAGTGGTCTGGCATGTCGTAGAGTCTTGGAAAGTATTGTGGAGTAGAGTAGACTTGAGTGGCATAGAGTAATGTAGAGTGGAGTAGTGTGTCAGAGTCGAGTGCTGTAAAGTAGGTTAGAGTGACTTAGAGGGAGCTGCATTGAGTGTTGTACAGTGGAGTAGAGTGTGGTACAGAGCCATACAGTAAACTAGAGAGCTGTATACTTGCATAGACTAGAGTACACTGTTTTAGGGTGGAGTGCTATAGAGGGGAGGGGCATAAAGTGTCATTGAGTGGAGTAGAGTGTTGTAGAGTAGAGTGGAGTGGCATGGAGTGCAGTGGCATTCAGTTGAGTAGTGGAGTAAAGTGAAATAGTGTGTCATAGAGTGGAGTAAAGTGTGCTGGGGTGTATTAGCATAGAGGGAGTTGCGTGGTGTGTCCGAGAGTGGAGTAGAGTTCCATAGAGTGGCATACAGTGGAGTGCAGTGTCGTACAGTGTCACAGAGTGGAACAGTGTGTTGTACAGGGGAGGGGAACAGAGTGTAGTAGAGTGTTGTACAGTAGCACTGAGTGGAGTAGAGTGTTGTAGACTGGAGTTGTATACAGTAGAGTAGAGATTTTTAGAGTGGAGCAGCATAGAGTGGAGTGTTGTAGAATGTGGTACATTGGGGTAAAGTGTTGTAGAGTGGAGTCGAGTACCGTGGTACAGAGTAACGTAGAGTGCTATAGACTTGTACTGACAGGAGTACATTGTTGTACAGAGGAGTGTTTTAGCTTTGAGTATACAGTTGAGTGGCATACACTGAAATAGTGTGGAGTGACATAGAAGGGAGTAGCATACAGTGGAATGGTGTAGACTGGAGTGGCGTACGGTGAAATAGCATACAGTGTTGTGGCATAAAGTGGAGTGGCATAGAGTGCAGTGACAGAGTGGCATAGCATAGAGTGAAGTGGGGTAGAGAGGAGTTCTGTTCAGTGGAATAGCATAGAGTGATGTAGAGTGGAGTGGCATACAGTGGAGTGGTGTTGACTTCAGTGGTGTAGACTGGAGTGGAGTGTCGCAAAGTGGAATAGCGTATACAGTGGAGTGGTGTAGGGTGGAGTAGAGTACAGTGAAGTGGCGTTCAGTCGAATAGCGTACAGTGCTGTGGCATACAAGGGAATGGCATAGAGTGTAGTGGAACACACTGAAATAGTGTACAGTAGAGTAGTGGGCACTGAAATAGTGTATATTGGAGTAGCATAGAGTGGAGTGGTTTGCAGTGAAGTGGTGTACACTGTAGTGGCGTAGAGTGGAGTGACGTACGCTGGAACAGCATGAAGTGGAGTAGAGAAGAGTGAAAGAGTGGATTGGTGTGCAGTGGAGTAGCATATAGTGGAATAGAATCCAGTGGAGTGGGGTAAAGTAGAGTGGCATAGAGTTGAATAGTGTAGAGTTGAGTGGCGTAGAGTGTAGTTGCATAAGGGTGAATAGCATATAGGGGAGTGGAGAACGTTGAGTGGTGCAGAGTGGAGTGGCATACAGTGGAGTGGTGTAGAGCGGAATAGCATACAGTAGAGTGTTGTAAAGTGAAGTGTTGTAAAGTGGAGTGGCATGGAGTGGGGTGGCGTACAGTGGAATAGTGTGCAGTGGAGTGGCATAGAGTGAAGTGGGGTAGAGTGTAATAGCATACAGTGGAATAGGGTACAGTGGAGTGGCATAGAGTGGGTAGCGTACATTTGAATGAGGTAGAGTGTAGTGGCATGCAGTGGAATAGGATAAAGTGGAGTGGCATAGAGAGGAGTGGCATAGTGTGGAATAGCATATAGTGGAGTGGTGTAGAGTGGAGTATTATAGAGTGGAGTAGTGTAGAGTGGAGTAGTGTAAAGTGGAGTTGCGTACATTGGAATATTGTAGAGTGGAGGAGCGCGGAGTGAAGTAGGGTACAGTGGGGTATTGTAGAGTGGAATAGTGTGAAGTGGTGTGGTGTAGACTGGAGTGACATCCAGTGGAGTGGCATAGAGTGGAATAGTGCATAGTGGAGTGGTGTACAGTGGACTGGCGTAGAGGGAGTAGCATAGAGTAGAATAGTGTACAGAAGAGTGGCGTACAGTGACATTGCATACAGTGGAATAGAGTAGAGTGGAGTGGCATAGAGTGTAGTGGCATACAGTGGAGCGTGTAGACTGGAGGGGCGTGCAGTGGACTAACATACAGTAGAGCAAAGTGGTGGGGAGTGGAGTGCCATAGAGTGGAGTGACGTACAATGTAGTGGCATACAGTGGGATAGCATTTGAGTGGAGTGGTATAGAGTGGAGTGGCATGGATTAGAGAGGGTACAGTGGAATAACATACACTGAAGTGAAATAGCATGGAATAGCACAGAGAGGAGTGGAGTGGCACAGAGTGGAATAACACAGAGTGGAATAGAGTGGAATAGCATACAGTGGAGTTGCGTAGAATGGAGTGGCATAGAGTGTAATAGCATAGATTGGAGTGACGTAGAGTGGAGTAGCATAAGTGGAGTGGGGTAGAGTGGAGTGTGGTTATTGAAACAGACATAGCACGAAAGTGAGTGAACAGATGTAGATGTCATTTGTCAGAAATCTAGATAATGATGTGTAAATGGTAATTTTTGATAGGTGTATATAATTTAAGTACTGATAAAGTCATAAGTGACTACTTAGTTATATATTTTGCCATTGTATGCCATGTTAACTTTGCATTATACCATGGTACATTCCAATGACAGGGCAGTATCTGATTGGCTAATGGCTGTCTTTACAAAATGTAAAAAAGTCAGCCATGTAGTTTTCAGCACTCTATTGCTGAGTTCTGGGATAGGGTCTAAAATATAGGTGTTTAGTAGGTTTTATGGTTGTTCCCTACCTATTTCCGCTTTGTTAAAGTGGTAATAGGCAGAGAAAAGTATTTATATTTTTTTAATATATATTTTTACATTTTTAGAGCACTTTTCTGAGAGCCATGCTTTTAAAAAAAATGTATGTAGTGCAGTAATTTGCAGGTGTTACTGACATACTCAGTAGACATTTTTGTAAAAAACTAAATATGAATAACATTGAAAATACACTTTAGTACACTATATTTGCAAATTATAGAATAGTACAGTGGATTTTGAATTCCTAGGAAGTTCCGTAACAATCTGTGCATTGTTTTCTAAAATAATATAGAAACTTTTAAATAATTTTCCCTACCTATTGCCATTTTGATAAAGTGGTAATGGTAGGAAAAAATATAAAACATAATACTTATCTATATATAAGGCCGTAACCCAGAACACAGGCAAAGTCCTCTTAAAACAACATGGCTGCCTTTAGCGCTTTTAAAGGCAGTCATTGCAAAATCAGATACTTCCTTGTCATCGCTGTATATCGTGAACTTTCATGAAATACCTCAAATGTAGCAAAATTACAGTGATAACAGATATCACTAAGTTAAAATGTCGTATAAGTTTAAAAATACTTACCCTACTTGCCTGTAATTCCCAAAAGGGTCATCTACACACCATAATCTATATTCCTGCCAAATTTCATTCCAAATCGCTAAGCCATTTTTGCGCTAAATGTGAGTACAAAGTCTATAAAAAATGCATTGGTGGCAAAACACTTCTAAGGACCCCCCTTTTTTCTTTGTGCTCCCTTGACAAATCTCATTGAAACGTTGCATCATCTGTCAATGTAGAAAAATGAATAGATCTGCAAAGATTTGTGGAGATTCGTTAAATGGGCGTAAAGTTATAAGCGATCAAAAACCTGAGGAATTACTATCTCTGGGAATCTCAACTATAGTATATTTTATATATATATATATATATATATATATATATATATATATATATATATTCACTGAAAAAACCATAGGTTTCAGACACGTTATAGTTACAAATTAGCATTTAAAAAACCTTTGAAATTCACTGAAAAAACCATAGGTTTTAGGGACAGTTATAGTTACTTGGACATTGCACTCGTACAAAACCCGTGAAATTCCCCCGTTATAGTTAGTTCAGCTAACTATAACTCGCGCCCCGCAATGCACTGCTGATGACGTCACATATTACATCACTCATGACATGGTCAGTGACATCACTGATGACATCACTGATGACATCTCAAATGACATCTCAAATGACATCATCCAGTGACTGTGTGTTTCTGTAAAGTTTAAATATTTTTAATATATATAGGAAAAGACGTATTGAAGAATGAGTGGGTGTGTAAGTGTCTGTATGGATGATTTAGTAGGTGCGTGACTGACTCTATAAGTGAGTGATTTAACGTATCTTACTGAATGCATGGGTTAGTGACTAAACTGGGTGAATGTCTGTATCCGTCTGTCTGTTGCTGTGTAAGTGGCTGCATGTGTTTGTGAATAGCTAAATGAGTGTCTATATGAGTTATTGAATGCTTGTCTGAGTATCTGTATGGGTGCCTGAGTGTTTGTGTGGGAGGGGTGTGTGCAACTCTGTGCATAGATGTGTGAGTGGGTGATTCACTGGGTGGATGGTTTCAAGAGTGCATCTGTGATAGACTGTATGGGTGGGTAAGTGTGTGTAAGAGTGTGTTAGTGAGTGAATGTATGTCCCAGTGGTACATGTGTGAGTAACTACATATGTGAAAGGCAGTATATATGTGTGTTGGAGTATATAAATAGCTATAAGCAAGAGTGAGTGATTGTGATAGTGGCTGTATGGATGAGTGTGTGCTTGTATCAGTGATTGTATAAGAGCGTAACAATGTGCTACTATTTGTATGAGTAAGTGAGCTGGTGTGTGTATAACTGTATAGGTGAGTAAATGGCAGTGTGTTTAATTATTTGCATGACTGACTAGGTGTCTGAGTATCTCTATGGATGAGTGGCGTTGTTTGAGTGTCTATATAGGAGTAAGAGTGCATATGATAGTCCTGTACTGAGTGACCGTAAGTATGAGTGACTGTACGGGTGAGTGAGTGGATGTGTGTGTGTAGACCTAAGAATCAGTGAGTGGGTATGTAGTTATTGGTGTTGGAGTGTCTATGGTTTTGCGAATGGCAGTCTGTAATTTAGAGTGGGTGTATCAAAGATTATATTAGGGTGTGAGGAGGTGCATCAGATTATCACGTGGATGATGTCATCAGTGATGTCATTTGAGATGTCATCAGTGATGTCACTGACCATGTCATGAGTGATGTAATATGTGACGTCATCAGCAGTGCATTGCGGGCGCGAGTTATAGTTAGCTGAACTAACTATAACGGGGGAATTTCACGGGTTTTGTACGAGTGCAATGTCCAAGTAACTATAACTGTCCCTAAAACCTATGGTTTTTTTCAGTGAATTTCAAAGGTTTTTTAAATGCTAATTTGTAACTATAACGTGTCTGAAACCTATGGTTTTTTCAGTGAATTTCAAAGGTTTTTTAAATGCTAATTTGTAACTATAACGTGCCTGAAACCTACGGTTTTTTCAGTGAATTTCAAAGGTTTTGTAAATGACAATTTTTAAATGTATTAATTGTTATACTAATTTTTTTCATACTGATTTACTACATTTTTAGAAACAATTTTTTTTTACAGATTTTATTTTTTAAATTACATTGTAATTACATTATACATTACATTACAAAAAATACTTTCTCAGAATGAATTACTTTAGTTTAAATACTTTGCACATAGGCAATAGACTTTTAAGTACAGTAGTTACAGTTGTTGCAATGGGCAACACATTTTCAAACACAATGCAACATTCAGCTCAATGTGAATTTCTAGTTAAATGCAATTAGTTACTTTATGGATTACTTTTCTAACCACAGGACTGGATCCTAGATTCAGTCCTGGTACATCTCCTGTAAACAGTTGAGTAAAAGCGTTTTGGTTACAGTCGTGATTTTTAAGGAATATTATTGTATTTTAAAAGTTGACACTTAGAAACTTTTTCTCATAGAATCACCAATGTTATCCTATGGAAGGAAATTCACTTAGCAGGTAAAAACTGTTATCGTTACTTTTTCTTACTCAGTGTTGGATCCTGGATCCAGCACTGGTGCATCTCCTGTAAACAGTTGAAAGAATGCGTTTAAGTCATACAGGCGATTTTTAAGGAATATTTGTAGTTTGTAAAAATCAACACTTTGAAACTTTTTTGCTGAAAACCAGACAATGGATTCCTATGGAAGAAAATATAAGTTACTGGTAAGTACGGTTAAAATTACTTTTCAGGATTAGTACTGGGCTGAAAGATGCAGCACTGAGGTCTCTCCTGATAACAGGTGAGTAAATCGGAATTCGTATTTCGGCTGATTTTAGAGGAATATTTTAAAGTTCCAAAACTCCACACTTAGAAGAATTTCCAAGTGAAACCAGTCAATGTTAGCCTATGGAAGGAAATTCAAGTTACTGGTAAGTACGGTTAAAATTACTTTTCAGGACCAGTACTGGGCTGAAAGATACAGCACTGAGGTCTCTCCTGATAACAGGTGAGTAAATCGGAATTCGTATTTCGGATGATTTTAGAAGAATATTTCCACAATGGTGAAGGGAGGGGGCGGGGCCTAAGGTGACATCTGTGCAAACGCGCCCCGTGGCGCGTTTTAAGTTGGGGGATTAAGTCCCCTTGAATCCTGAGGGTCCCTAGGGGCCAACTAGCCCACCAGGAACCTCCAATATGCGCTAGGGGCTGCGTTGCAGAGACGTGTAGAGAGGCCACACCCTTTTACACCTCTCTGCAACGCAGCTCTGTGGCGCTTTCTGGATGTACCTGTTGGGCTAGTTGGCCCCCAGGGACCCTCAGGATTGAAGGGGATTTAATTCCCCATCTTAAAACGCGCCACGGGGCCTGTTTGCACACATGTCACCTGAAGCCCCGCCCTCCCTTCACCACTGTGCAAACGCGCCCCGTGGCGCGTTTTAAGCTGGGGGATTAAGTCCCCTTGAATCCTGAGGGTCCCCGGAGTCCAACTAGCCCACCATATACCTCCAAAAGCGCCACAGAGCTGCGTTGCAGAGAGGTGTAAAAGGGGTGTGGCCTCTCTACACGTCTCTGCAACGCAGCCCCTGGCGCATATTGGAGGTTCCTGGTGGGCTAGTTGGCCCTCAGGGACCCCCAGTATTCAAGGGGAATTCGTTCTCCTCTGCAAACGCGCCAGGGGGCGCGTTTGCAGAGTGGTGAAGGAAGGGGCGGGGCCTGCGGGCCCGATCGTTTTATTTTTTATTTTTATTTTTTGTCCCCTGAAGGGGGGCTGTGTGGCCCCCCTTCCTTTTTCCTGTTTTTGGGCCCTGGGGACCCCATCCCCCAGGGCCTTACCCCTTTTTTTTAATTTAATTTTTTTTTTTAAAACGGGAAGGGGGCCGCGTGGCCCCCCTTCCCTGGGCCTGTATTGGCCCCGGGGACCCCATCCCCCGGGGCCGGCCTTTCCATTTTTTTTTTTTTTTGGGGAGGGGGCCGCGTGGCCCCCTCCTGGGCCACTACTTGCCCCGGGGACCCCATCCCCGGGGCTGGCCCTCTCCGTTGGGGACTGTGGGGGTCCCCAATCCCCCACAGTCCCACCGGCTCCCCACGTCCCTTGGGAGCCGGCATTGCTGTTCCACATGGGGAGCAGCTGACATGCTGCTCCCCATGTGGAAAGCAATCGGCTTTGGATATTGGAAGAGAGAGCAGGTTTCCCTGCTCTCTCTTCCAATATCCAAAGCAGTTTGCTATGGCAGGACGGGAGCCGCGAGGCTCCCGTCCTGCCATAGCAAACTACAGTGTCCCGGGGTAGGCACCCCGGGACACTGCAGGAGCCGGCCCTGGGGGTGGCGGTCCCCAGGGCCATCAAGGGCTCCAGGAGGGGGCCGCGCGGCCCCCTCCCTACATCAGCACAGCCCCAGGGAGGTGGTGGTCCCCGGGCTTCGGGGTCCAAAACGGACCCCATTTTAATTTGTTAGTGCCCCGGGGAGGTGGCGGTCTCGGGCGTGTGGGGGCTGGAGCCCCCACACAGGTTGTTTTTAATTTTTTTAAAAAGCCCCGGGGAGGTGGTGGTCCCGGGGCTGCGGGAGGGCTCAGAGCCCTCCCGCACCATTTTTAAAAGAAAGCCCCGGGGGTGGCGGTCCTCGGGGCTTGGGGGCCCTTTGAGGCCCCCACACATAAAATTAAACCCCCACCATGCCCCCGGGACTTGGGCCACCCGGGGCAAATTACTATCGAAGCGCGGGAGACCGCGCTTCGATTTTCGGCAGGATTCGCGCACCCTGAGCGCATCCTGCCGATTTTTAAAATTTTTTTTTTTTTTTGCCCAGGGGTCCTTGTGGGACCCCTGAGCAAACCTAGGGGGTCAGGGTGTTTCTACCCTGCTCCCTTTGTGCGCTTTGCGCACTTGTTTCTGTCCCTTGGTTCTACCGAGGGACAAAATGGCTGCCAACATTTCCTGAATCGGAATGTTGACAGCCAGCTGACAGCCAATTAACATGCAGCTCGTGATCGGGACGGTGCGCGCAGGGTGCGCTGAGGGTACGCGGACCCTACTCGGCCATAGATATCACTAACTTTTTACTTTTCATTTTCTCAGCAACTACTGAACGGATTTACACCATTTAACAAAAAGGGTTCTTTCTGAACCAAGAACTACCTCTTTGCCAAATTTGGTGTAATTCCGTTCAGCAGTTCGGGCTGTAGCCGTGTCTAAAGTTTCCTATGGAAAAGTGCATGGGGAAAACACGTTTTGGGACCCCCTTTTTCTCGGCCCCCGCTTGACGAATCCCCCGAGACTTTCAGGGTAGGAGCGGACCGGAGCGGGCCACAAAGTTTGAAAATTTCGCGAAGATACGTCAACCGGCAAGAGAGTTATTTCAAATAGAATGTCGCGGATTTCCTATGGATAATAGGTTGTAACTATAACTATCTACTGGCGACCGCCAGTAGATAATATATATATATATTGTAAGTTCTCGCTTGTGGTTTCCTTCCAAGAATGAAACGAGCGTAGACCCAAGTCAGTGCATAATATTCTTTATTGCCACCAAGCTAGTCCGCCATGACGCGTTTTGGCCGCACCACGGCCTTGATCACATGACACGGCTCAAACTGTGAGTATCGAATTTAAAGTGCTAGTGCTAAATTTGCATAAATTGAAATCGACAACATACTATATACATTGTAAACATATCACTCCAAAATTATACATTATAAATATGTGGATTTTATCTGTGTATGTATTTACAATGTAATTCACTATTTGACATTTTCTGCATACAGATCCCTGTAATGCTCGAGTATGTAAAGTTGCCTAGACCCTGCAAGGACAGTATGTCCGCCTAATATATGCTTAAATGCCTTTTTAACTAACAGTCCAGCGGAGTCTATCTTTCAACAATCTGCAGAAAGTGTGTAAAGTGTAAAAACTAAATATAATAATTAGTTAGTGATACCCTATAAATAAAGTGCAAAGTGAAAAAGTGCTATGTACTATACTTTGCCGTACATCCTATGTGGTCTTTTCTGGGACGACAATGTAATGTTTATTTGAAGTGTATGTATACATAAAATAGTGTAATCAGATAAATCTTGAGCACATCCATATGTTCCCATTAAATGTGAGCAATAGATTTTGTCTAGATGGAATATGCTTATAGATGCAGATTCAATAGAACCAGGGGAAATCAATATAAACAGTATAGCTAAATGAGATCGAGCAGCTCGGGGAACCTGGTATTAAATGGTATATAGTGTTATTCTGCGACTTCATTCATGTTGGGATACTGATTCAACCCCCTACTGCTAAAATACATTAAATTAATGTAAAATAGTTCATATATATTCACAATAAATACATTCATAAAATACTCAATATAAATATATATAAATATAAATATGTGCAGAATCAGATCTCATAGTCACAGATATTGAGAAATATTTCCTCTATACAGATAGAACTTATATACATGATTACCAGACATATTAATATAATTATATGGCAAAGGTCTGTACGAAATATTATTAACCCGTCAAGATTTGTAAAGTGCAAGCGTCAATCCTAAAGCATAATAGGAAAGTTACATCGAAATTTCATAGAAATCCATACAATCGTAAAATCATATAAATACCCATAAAAGATGATAAAAACTCCTAAAATTGCAATATAAAAAAACATTCTAAATTTTATAGGATCTCTAATTCATAAATAGGTGTGCAAATCTTCTGTATTGTTTAAACCTCCTGGATGCTTCGAGTCGAATTCTAAAATATATCTAGTTTCTAGGCGTCTTAATTTGCCTTCCCGATCCCCACCTCTCTTGTGGGGCGGTACCGACTCTATAGCATAGTATTTAAGATGTTTGAGGTCACTGTCATGAAACTTCTAAAATGTCTGGCGACCGGATAACTGGCATCGTTGTTAGTGATGGCCCTCATATGCTGCAAAATTCTTTTGTGCACTGCCACCTTTGTGCTACCAATATATTTTAAGTTGCAACTGCATTCCAGCACATATACTGAAAATTCAGTCTTACATGTAAGATGTTGAGTAATGTCACGTGCTTTGTCATCAAATGCAGTGCGATAAGTACTGGTATTAACACCCTGCTGGCATGCTTTACATGTTGTGCATCTAAAAAATCCTTTCCTTGCTGACAACCATGTAGTTCTTCCCTGATCTTCTGGGCTGCTTCTTACCAATGCATTACCCATGCTGGTAGTTTTTCTAAAAGTGATGGAAGGATTATTGGGTAGTAGTTTGCCTATAATGGGGTCATCACATACGGTTTGACCAATTTCGTCTAATAATATTACGGAGTTGTTTTTCCTGTTTGGAGAAACCTAGTATAAGTCTGATCGGTTCCACTGTATTACTTATATTATCAGACTTTTTCTTATATTGTAGCAGGTCTAACCTCGCCTTTTACTTTGATTTGGTTATAGCCGCTTCAATTACCTTAGTTTTGTATCCCCTTGCTAAGAAGCGGTTACGACATTGTGCTTGTATATTGTCTGTATCATCCTCATTGCTACATATGCGTCTTATGCGTAGCATTTCACCAAATGGAATACTATTAATAAGGTGAATAGGGTGTGCACTTGATGCATGTAATAGCGTGTTGCCTGCCGTAGGTTTCCTAAATAGTGTGGTCGTAAGACGGTTATTCACTATTTTGATTCGCATATCTAAAAATGTAACTTCTGTTTTACTCATAGAGTACGTGAATTTAAGATTGACATAATTCATATTCAATTGTTCTATAAAATCCATAGCACTTTGTTGGGTTCCGTTCCATATAATAAACAAATCGTCTATGAATCTTAACCAGCTTATGATCTGCGTTAAAAATATTTGTTCATGTTTTCGCATGAGGACCAGCTCCTCCCACCAGCCCATAAATAAACAGGCATAGCTGGGGGAGAAGCTGGCCCCCATAGCAACTCCTTGTGTTTGTTGGTACATTTGGTTATTAAAAGAAAAAAGATTATTTTCCAAACAGAATAGCAACATATTTAAAAGCATTTTGTTATGTTGTGCATATCGTATGGATCTATTAGAAAGGAAATATTCCACAGCCCTGACTCCATCCCTATTTCTAGTACATGTGTAAAGGGATAAAACATCTAGGGCTATGAGTAAATAATTCGCATTCCATTCTATGTCTTTAACTTTTCGCAAGAAGTCGCTAGTGTCTTGCACATACGATTTTAAATTTATAACGTGCTCCTGTAAGAAATAATCTATGTACCTGGACATATTTTCTAATGGTCCATTACATGCGGCTATAATGGGTCTACCAGGCGGTCTATCTATGTTTTTGTGTATTTTTGGGACAAAATATATGACCGGTGTAGTCGGATGCTCTTTCTTTAAAAATTTATATTAGTCCCAATTGATTAGACCCAAACTTTTCCATGCAAGGAGTTGAGAGAAAAATTGTTCCTGAGTTTGTCTGTATTTGGACATGGAACTTTTCCGATAACATTCTTGATCATTTAACTGATTATAAGCTTCTTCCAGATATTGGTCCAAGGACCAGAGCACTATATTTCCTCCCTTATCTGCGTTTCTTATGACCACTTTTTTGTCTTTGCTCAATTTGTTGATCAATAGATGGTAACTTCTTTCTTGATGGGTTAATTTCGTTTTGGATCTATTCATTGAATGATTCAACCTTTTGATCTGGGCCACCAATTGGTCACTAAAGATATCCAGAGAATCTCGAGGCATGATGGGTACAAATTTTGACTTGACTTTGAAGGGAGTACTAGGTTTAGCGGTTGTTGTTGGTAGAGTTTCTTGTTCCTGGGCATTAGCAACTTGCGATGCTCCAGTATCAGTACTAGTAACTGAATTTGATCGTCCCAATTGTAGTTCATACATGTCCTGTAATAGGCCCAAATCCGAGACCATTAGGCCTAAGGATTCTGTCTCACTACTAGATGTCTCAATGTTGTGACTTTTCCTTAGTTGTTTTTAATAGATGAAATTTTGCGAGCTTTAATTTTCTAATAAATTTGTATATGTCAGCCCTGGTTTGTACGTAGTCAAAGTTGGATTCCGGGCAATAGGATAAACCTAATGACAGTAATTGCTGCTCTGCTTTAGTCAAATTGATGTTAGCCAGATCTATGATAGTGTTTTCTGGAGTGGTATTGGGATCTATTGTAGTGATACTTTCATAATGAGCATCTTCTATCTGCGATTCCCTCGACCTCGCCCCCTCTTCTTGTTCTCTCCTTTTTCCTTGGGCTTGTCTTCTCCCCCTTCTCCTCTGGGTGTCATTGCTGCCGCAGGTCCATTGTTTCGGGGGTCGCAGTGTTTCTCTTCGGCTTCTTTTTAAAATGTCCAGCTCTTCCCCCAACGTTAATCTTATAGCACTGTGTTCTTGTCTCCTTCTTGCCGTTTCGGTTTCTGATTCACTGTCGGGTGCAGAGCTTAAATCTGACATTGACACAGATTCAGTTTGATGTTGGTTCCTATCCTTAGTGTTCGCGCCCTGTAATCGTTGATTGGCTGTAGCTGTTCTGAGTGAATTGTATCTGCGCGCAAAAGTAAATATTTGTCCATTGGCGTAATCATCTCTATTACGCCTGAATTTGTATGTTTTCCTCATTTTTATTTTCTCTTCTTCTTTGTTACGTCTACTTGTCATTTCCTCATGTAATTTTAGTCTACTTTGAGGATCCCCTTGCTGTTGGATCTCATTCTCCAATGTTTCAATTTTGGTTTGAAGATCGGTTCTATCTATCTCCACGTACTTGACTAGTATCACTACTAGCCTGCGTGAGGATTCAAGATTGCATTGCGCCTACTCGGCCATCATCAGTGGGTTCGGTGTTTCATAACTGGGGGCGATCATTATACGGAGGCCCATGGGGATTCTCCCCACATCAAGGTAACGATCGAGCCTCCCACCACTTCGATTGTTCCTGCCGCTTCAACCTTTCAAGGGTCCGATAATTTTCCTTTAATCCCTTGATTCTTCCACTACTTTCCCCATCTGCATCTTTGGTTGCACTTAATATTATTGCTGGATCATCAGAGAACATTTCCTCTGCCGCTGTTTCTCTACTTTTGAGCATGTCGGCGGACATGCTTGGTGGCTACAATGCATATAATCTGTCCCAATACGAGAATACTCTAAATCCAACAATGCCGTTAGAGTTTCCCTGTATGGTGCACACCTCCTCTCCTGCACGTAACAATTCTCACGTACCTGTTGGCGATCCACCTTCGGTTGGAAGCTCCCGCTCCCGTTATCACTCCTCCGAGCAATCCACAAGGTCAGTGCTTCTCCGCCCGAGATATTGCCTACCAGGTAGAATCTTCGTTTGTGTGTTGCGCAGGTGGCTCCGGCTGTTTCGTTACGGGAAATCCTTCTAGTGCCCCCGGGGTCCCCGCCGATGCAGCTCTGCGAGCCCGCAGTGCCGTAGGCAGAAGAAACCCGGAAGAATGACTTGCCGATCCGGAGCCTGCTTCCTGAGGAGGGGGTCCACGAAACGGAGGCAGCCTCTCCGTGAAATATTGTAAGTTCTCGCTTGTGGTGTCCTTCCAAGAATGAAACGAGCGTAGACCCAAGTCAGTGCATAATATTCTTTATTGCCACCAAGCTAGTCCGCCATGACGCGTTTTGGCCGCCCCACGGTCTTGATCACATGACACGGCTCAAACTGTGAGTATCGAATTTAAAGTGCTAGTGCTAAATTTGCATAAATTGAAATCGACAACATACTATATACATTGTAAACATATCACTCCAAAATTATACATTATAAATATGTGGATTTTATCTGTGTATGTATTTACAATGTAATTCACTATTTGACATTTTCTGCATACAGATCCCTGTAATGCTCGAGTATGTAAAGTTGCCTAGACCCTGCAAGGACAGTACGTCCGCCTACTATATTGCGTCATCTGCCAATGTAGAAAAATGAATAGATCTGCAAAGATTTGTGGAGATTCGTTAAATGGGCGTAAAGTTATAAGCGATCAAAAACCTGAGGAATTACTATCTCTGGGAATCTCAACTATAGTATATAGTTATAGTTAGGACCTATTTTCCATAGGAAATCCGCAACATTCTGTTTGAAATAACTTTGGCGCCGGTTGACGAATCTTCGTGAAATTCTCAAAACTTATGGCCCGGTCCACTCCTATCCTGAAAGTTTCGGGGTGATTCGTCAAGTGGGGGCCGAGAAAAAAGGGGGGTCCCAAAACGTGTTTTCCCCATGCAATTTTCCATAGGAACCTTTCATCGGAGCTACAGCCCGAACTGCTGAACGGAATTACACCAAATTTGGAAAAAAGGTAGCCCTTGGTTCAGAGTCGTGCCATTTGCTTAAATGGTGTAAATCCGTTTAGTAGTTCCTGAGAAAATCAAAATTAAAATCACATATATATCTATGGCCGCGTAGGGTCCGCGTACCCTCCCGATCACGAGCTGTATGCTAATTGGCTGTCAACACTCCAAACCAGGAAGTGTTGGCAGCCATCTTGTGCCTCGGTAGAACCGAGGCACAAGAAATCCGAGAAACTAACGCGCAAAACGTTAAAACGTAAAAAAAAAAAATTTAAATCGGCGGGATGCGCGGATCCCGCTATGAAAAAAAAAAAAATGAAGCGCGGTCTCCTGCGCTTTGTTAATTGGCCCCCGGGTGGGCCAAGTCCCGGGGGCATGCGGGGGGTTTTCAAATTTATGTATGGGGGGCCTCTAAGGCCCCCCCAAGCCCCGGGGACCGCCACCCCCGGGGCTTTAAAAAACAATGGTGCGGGAGGGCTCTCGGCTCCTCCGGCAGCCCCGGGGACCGCCACCCCCAGGGCTTCTTTTAAAAAATTAAAAGTAGCTTGTGTGGGGGGCTCCAGCCCCCACACGCCCGGGACCGCCAACTCCCCGGGGCACTAAAGATTTAAATATGGGGGTCCGTTACGGACCCCCAGAGCCCCGGGACCACCACCTCCCCAGGGGCTTTCAAGATGTTGGGAGGGGGGCCGCGTGGCCCCCTCCTGGAGCCAGTGATGGCCCTGGGGACCGCCACCCCCAGGGCCGGCTCCTGCAGTGTCCCGGGTGCCCACCCCCGGGACACTGTAGTTTGCTATGGCAGGGCGGGAGCCTCGCAGCTCCCGTCCTGCCATAGCAAACTGCTTTGGTTTTTGGAAGAGAGAGCAGGAAACCTGCTCTCTCTTCCAAAAACCAAAGACAATTGCTTTTCCACACGGGGAGCTGCATCTTAGCAGCTCCCCATGTGGAAAAGCAATGCCGGCTCCCGAGGGACGCGGGGAGCCGGCGGGACCGTGGGGGATTGGGGACCCCCCCACGGTCCCCAACAGAGAGGGCCAGCCCCGGGGGATGGGGTCCCCGGGGATACAAGTGGCCCGGGAGGGGGGGCCACACAGCCCCCCTCCCCAAAATTTGATTAAAAAAAATAAAAATAAAACAAAGGCCGGCCCCGGGGGATGGGGTCCCCGGAGCCATAAGTTTAGCCCCGTGGCCCCCTTCCAAATTAAAAAAAAAAAAATTAGGGGGCAGGCCCTGGGGGATGGGGTCCCCCTTCTAAAAAAAAAAAAAAAAAAAAAAAGATCGGCATCGCGCCGGAGGCCACGCCCCCTCCTTGCAGCACTCTGCAAACGCGCCCCCTGGGTTTTTAAAAGCGAGAGCAGGGAAACCTGCTCTCGCTTTCAAAATCCAAACCAAATTGCTTTTCCATATGGGGAGCTGCATGTTAGCAGCTCCCCGTGTGGAAAAGCAATGCCGGCTCCTGCAGGAGGTGGGGAGCCGGCGGGACCGTGGGGGCATTGGGGCTCCCCCCATGGTCCCCAACGAATAGGGCCAGCCTCGGGGGATGGGGTCCCCGGGGCTAGAAGTGGCCTGGGAGGGGGGCCACGCGGTCCCCCTCCCCCAAATAATTTTTTTTTTTTTTTTTTAAACGCCGCAAAGGCCGGCCCCGGGGGATGGGGTCCCCGGGGCCATAAATGGCCTGAGGAGGGGGCCACACAGCCCCCCTCCATAAAAACAAATTAAAAAAGTTGGCATGCCCCGGGGGATGGGTCCCCGGGGCCAGAATTGGCCATGGGAGGGGGGCCCACGCGGCCCCCTTCCCGTTTAGATTTTTTTTTTATTTAAAAAAAGTGGTCAGGCCCTGGGGGATGGGGTCCCCAGGGCCCAAAAAAATGAAAAAGAAGGGGGGCCACACAGCCCCCCTTCTTAAATTTTTTTTTTTTTTTTTTAAAAGACCGGCATCGTGCCGGAGGCCCTGCCCCCTCCAGCAACACTCTGCAAACGCGCCCTGTGGCGCGTTTTAAGTTGGGCAATTAATTCCCCTTCAATACTGGGGGTCCCTGGGGGCCAACTAGCCCACCAGGTACCTCCAGTAAGTGCCACAGGGCTGCGTTGCAGAGAGGTGGTCCAGGCCACGCCCCTTTTTACACCTCTCTGCAACGCAGCTCTGTGGCGCTTACTGGAGGTACCTGGTGGGCTAGTTGGACCCCAGGGACCCTCAGGATTCAAGGGGACTTTATCCCCAACTTAAAACGCGCCACGGGGCGCGTTTGCACAGTGGTGAAGGGAGGGGGCGGGGCCTGAGGTGACATGTGTGCAAACACGCCCTGTGGCGCGTTTTAAGTTGGGAAATTAAGTCCCCTTCAATCCTGAGGGCCCCTGGGGGTCAACTAGCCCACCAGGTATCTCCAGTAAGCGCCACAGGCCTGCGTTGCAGAGAGGTGGTCCAGGCCACGCCCCTTTTTACACCTTTCTGCAATGCAGCTCTGTGGCGCTTACTGGAGATACCTGGAAACCCCTCCCATTTCCCTATGGGAGCATGTTTACAGCCAGTTTATGTCCATAATGCATGCTCCATAGCGAAATGATGGAATGTGACCGAGCAGTGTTTGGTCGCATCCTAATGAGGTGGGCAGGACTACCGATTGGAGGCCGATCGGTCCCGTTTACGAGACGGCATCCGCCCAACATCGTAATCACCCCCAAAATGTTTAATAAACAAACCGTTTTAATTTGAAATAAAAAACTAAACAAAATAAATATTTCGAATTTACTAAAAATAAATAAAATAATGAAAACATTAATGATTATAAATAATATAATTTTAAATAACCAAAAATATATTAATATGAATGTAAACAATATAAACCAATGTACAAAATTTTAAAATTAATACATGTACTATTCTCACTACAACTTATAAAAAGTAGACAAAGTGTTGAACTCAGGAGGTGCAAAATGTACAAGTACCATTACAGTCAATGAAACAATAGGGAAAGTGGATTGCGTATGGGTAAAATTCACTATTCCCATTCCAGTCAGTGCAACAGTAGGGAAACTGTTGGATTGCAGGAGGAAAACATTTAATATTCCCACTGCAGTTGGTACTACATTAGAATCAAACAAACTCTCTGCAAAACAATAAAATAATTGCAAAAACTAAATAAAAGATTAAAATATAAATATTTAATAAAATAAAACAAACCTATTTCATATAAAAAATATTTAAAATAAATACATATAATAATGTTAAAAACATCATAAATGTGTTTAAAAATTATTTAACAAAAATTATGTATTAATTTTTATTTGTTACCTCCCACCATATATCACTACAAAACTTACAAGCAACACCTAAAACTTAACTTTAAAAAACGAATTATTTACACTATTAACATAAATACTTATCAACAAACTAATTATCAATAAATAAAAATTAATTCTTATTTAATTAAATTTCATTTACATTCCACAATATACCCCCACAAAATGTACAACACACTCCTAAAATTAAAAATATTACACAAATGACATAATACATTTTAAATTGAATAATTATTACAATTAAAAAATTAATTATTACCTATTTAAAATAAATTTTATTCCAACCATATACCAAAAAAAAACCCACACGTTTTGTTAAAAATATTTAATCACAATTCACATAATTATTTATAATGTAAATAATAATTATTAAATAAATATATAAATATTCATTTTTTAGAATTAATTTACTTCCCACCCTATAGCCCTTTAAACCCCACAACCCACACATTAAATGTACATTTAAAATCATTATTTACACTATTAACAATTAATTTTCAATTAATTAATATGAATGAACAATGAATTATTAATTTATTAAAATTGTATTACTTCCCACCCTATACCACTATACACCCCACAACCCACACATAAAATGTTAATTAAAAAAATGTATTTCATTATTAACATAATTAGTTAGTAATTAAATAAATAATATTAACTTAAAATTAATCATTAAATTATAATTAAATTACTTCCCACCCTGGGCCCCTAAAAACCCACAACCCGCTATGATACTAAACATAACAAAAATTACTTACATTAAATTTAATAACTACTAAAAATGTAACAAATACATTAAAAAACAAACAATTATAAAATAAATTACATCATATACATTTAAAATATATATCCAAATACATAATACTTCAAAAACAAAATTAAAACCAACTCTATTTTTGTAAAGTATATTAGTAACTTCGATATTTTAAAAATCTATATTACTTACCTTAAAATCGATATTCTTGACAACGATATTCTTGCCGACGATATTTCCATGCCACGATGTTTGTGACTCGATATTTTTGCAAGTCGATATTTTGTACTCGAAATTTTTTCTCAGCACCCCAAATATTTTTTCCCCTGGGAGCAGAGGCTGCCCTGTTTGTGCCAGTACAATGGAGAGCTGAGTGGAGGATGTAAAGGGTACGCATGGTATACTGAGGCTTTACAAGACCGTCAGAATTTCTAATCTAACTACAATTGTTAATAAATACAAATTGCAATTTCACAAATTGAGTTTTTAGGGTATCGACATAAACAAATTGGAAACTGCAATTTCTTATCATTCTCAATTAACCAAATGTTATTCTGAATATTACTACATCTAGACCATGCTTTCTTTCTTCATATTCTTATATAACATTGTGTTCTTATAACCATTCGAACCAGTACAGATGGAAAGCCTGTCTTATAATATAGAAGTAGTAAATTCACATCTAACCACAAGAAAATATGAATTGTTTTTAAGGGAAGCGAAGTGAAAGCTGCAGCCTCAAGTTTTCCAAACCATCTTGGCTATACAGATTTACGAGAGGGTTATAAATGTCTGCCAAAAACATTAATCATCAATTGGCCTTAGTTTCTAAATAGAGAACAAGTGCAGTTTTAAATTGCCATTTTGGAAGCAGCATCTCGAGTAGCATCATTTTTACTGCCAGAAGTTGTAGTATACTGAAACTGGCAGTCTGAAAGACAAATAAATGTCTTAATATGCATTGCTACGAGGTATCATGTGTATTGAATCTCTTAGCACTGTAAAATATTTAGTTATGCCCAGGGCAATCTGACGTTATTGCTATAATTTTAGCGAGATGGTAGTTTTGGTCTCTGTGGTGCCATTACAAACAATTGCCCTACTGCTGTCAATGATATGTCTTAAAAGCGATATCCCAGAGGCTCTCTTTAAAATTCAGTGTAGAGGCAAAGATAACATAAATGTTATGGGAATCCATACCTCCATATCTAGAGAGAACCTGTTTTCTCCCTTTTGATTAACGTTTGCCATTGTGTATAAGGAAATAATAATCGATACACATCCTTCGGGAGTACCTATAAACTGTAGTGTTATTTCACTTTTTATGCCAGTGCATATAATCATAAATGGACTGAGCATTTAAAACATAGGGATCAAGCAACACAAAACATTTTATACCTTAAATGTCAATTTATGTTGTTGACAAATGAAGGGTGCAATGCTCATAATAAAAAAACTGGTTAAGAACAACTGTCACCACACACAGAGAACAGTCATTTTTCACAAAAAATATTCTAGACAGTAACTATTCAATTTAAGGTGGATTCATTTTATGTATCCTACATAAAAGGATGAAAGTCTGGATCAACCTTTCTAAAACTGAAACTTGTGAATTTAGGATCTGATCTGATATTGCACAACCTGAGTGTCTGGCCTGCTTCACTAGACTCACACACTTACAGAAACAAATTTCTATACTGAGGTGAAAAAAAGATCAAATCGTGGTGTCTGATTCACAATGGTAACCTTACACTTTTGTTTAAGTTTACTACTTTTTGGTATGCACAAAGGTAAACTAAGACCAAAAGTCTAACTTTACTACTTTTGGGTATTCACAAAGGTAAACTTAGACCAAAAGTTTAACTTTAATTGTTACTTACCTTTGTGAATACTGAAAAGTAGTAAAGTTAGACTTTGGTCTAAATTTACCTTTGTGAATACCCAAAAGTAGTAAAGTTAGACTTTTGGTCTAAGTTTACCTTTGTGAATACCAAAAAGTAGTAAACATGCACAAAAGTCTAAGTTTACCTTTGTGAATCGGGCCCTGAATGTTTATATTAGTATGTTGAAATAGTGCAGGTGATTGCAAGTGTTGGGCACTAGCAGAGCAAGAGTAATAAAGGCATAAAAGGGGTAAAGGTAGTAGGAAGGGAAAGAGAACAGAAACAAAAGGAAAATCACGGATAGAAAAAAGCCCATGAGAGAGTTAGAGGGACAGGAAGTATACAGTTGTGCAAAAAAAGGCATGAGGTTGAATTAAGACAGCCTTGTTATTCAGTAACCGAAGCATTCATTGGCACTGACAGCAGCCTCCTAGAATGACTAGGGGTCATATTTATAAAAAATGTCGGAGCGCGGAGCTGCGCCAAACTTGGCAGTGCTCTGACATTTTTAAAATGCAAGGATGCGCTGTATTCACAAGAATACTGTGCACCCCCTGTGTTTCCCCTAGTGCTGGCACAATAAAAGTTGCCTGCCGACATGTTGCAAGGGTGCCTGCGCTGCAGGGACAATTGTTTGTGCAGGAAGGGACACCTTCCTGCACATAAACAATCAATTATGTGGATCGGCTCTTTCTATGTGTACAGCAGCAGCACACATAGAAAGAGCAAACAATGAGGAGAAATTAATAATTTCTCCTTGTATCACCATTCTAATGCCTGGTATTCCATTACATTAGTTTTTGGTGCTGCCTCAGCCTTGTAAATCTGGGGCAGTGACAAAAAGCAATGAGTGTTGCGGTGTAACGCCCATAGCAACCCCCATTGAACGTCCCTTTGCCGCAGAGGACTCCGGTGGAAAGGGGCATATTTACAAGGTGGTAATAAGCCACGCTAAGTGGCTTAGCGCCATCTTGTAAATATGGAAAATGGTGCTACGCCACCAGAGCGTCAAAATAAGTGATGCTCCAGTGGCTATAGGGGCTTGCAAATATGCTCCTCTGGCTCCCTGCACTTGTTTTTTTTTCATTTTTTTAATAGAAATTAGGGATTATGCATTTCATAGTTGTGAAGTACTCACAAGGCTGTCTGCCATGCATTGCTACATTAAACTAGACATGACTATAAACTGGGGCAAAATAGGACCACTTCTTTTTACTATAGTCTGAATTACATGTCTCTTCTTCTATTACGTTTTGCCATCTTGGAGTTGATCCTAAAACTCTAGTCTACATGTGTGTCCATGCCACAAGCCTCACCATTGCAGTCCTGAATGTGCCCTTGATATGTACTGAATGTCTTTTGGATATAAGTGTTCCCCAGAGGTGGGGAAGTAGATTTTCACAGCAAACAGTGGAATGTTTCGAAAGTTAATGTGTTGTTTGAGGAGGTTGTATTCATGGAAGTAATGTGTAATATCAGTGAGAAGGGCCACAATCCATGGATTTGATTGATTTTAGCTGTCATGCTTTAAACAAAGCATCACTCTCAAGTTCGTCAGTAGTTCATCACGTTCGTCAATCAAAGAGTGTAATCAGCCAGCAATGGACCCTCCCCTTGTGCAAAACTAGAATTTCTCCTGCTTTTAGCTTTCCTGCCAAAAAGTCAAGAGCTTCACTGAAACTTCCTCCAGCAGCTATGCAAAGGTGAGGTGCCCTCTTTGGCCACAACCCGCTGAGGATTTTTGACTTCCATTTTAGAGACTGAAGGGGCTCATTACGATGTCGGATGGAAAGCCTCCACCCGACACTGACTCGGATTCGGGACTCACCAACTTACAGTCTGCGTTTCAACCGCGGATTACGATGTGACCGAACACTGTTCAGTCGGATTGTCATTGTTTCCTACGAGAGCTCGTGTTACACCTGAGAACCGGCCGTAACACAGGCTTCTATCGGGAAATGGTGTGTGTGTAAAACCCTGCACCCTGTGGCAGGCACCCCATGGTTTTACAGGGCCACCAACCCGTAGGCCACGGGGCTAGGGGCCGCTGCCAGGGGCACCCAAAGTCACTTTCTGACAGCCTTTCCGTGTCGGAAAGGCCGGCTCGGAAAGGCTGTTGGAAACCGACATCGTAATCCGACCGGCAGGAATACTCCACTAGTTGGTCGGAACCGAGTCAGAAGGACCGGGCAGTTTACGTTCTGACCGCGAACATCGTAATCGGGTGGTCGGACTGTAAACCAACCTCCGACGCAGTCAGTAAGATTCCGACTGTTGGGAGGAGGCTTTCCGCCAGACATCGTAATGAGCCCCAAAGTAAATCTTTTCACTGTGACAAACCTGGTCCCTCTAGCTGACCTTGTCCTGGTGTAGTGTGACCAGCTAACCAGTTGAAGCCTAATGCTTTTTGGCACTATTTTGAACTTTAAACTTTAAAAATTCATGTCTATGGTTCTAATAATTCCATTTTTATTGTTTTTGTGTCATTTTATTTATTATAATATTCTCTATTATTCTAAATTGGATTTCTTATGTTGGGTTTTCACTTCACTACTGTTTGAGTGCTACATAAATACTTTACACATTGCCTCCAAGTTAAGCCTGACTGTTTTTTGCCAAGCTAGCCGATGACTAAGCGCAAGTTCACCCTAACAAGGATTGTGATTATTACTTGAAGTGGATTCTCACCCCTTCAACAAATCCAATTTCTTACAGGATACAATTAAGAAAAGCATGTACGAGTACATAAAAGAGTACTACAGGTGTACCACTTTAAAATTAAACTACAAAATGCATTTGTAAAACGGTCCCTGTTTGTTGGTCGCAGCTTCATGAGTATGACTGAATGGATTCAGCAATGCAAGCAAACCTGCTGATCTGAGCAAATAAAGGAGAGCTTATTTCAAGTTTTATGACAGAAAGGGATACCACAGCACTCCATACAAAATGTTTGAGAAACAGATAAGATCCAAACCGTAAGGATTTATTTTGCAAAAAAAGTTTTCTTTAATGTAGAAAAAAATTGTTTAAGTATTTCTCAGTAAAATCTTGCTCCACAAATCATTTTTCTCCAGTTTTCAATATATTGGTGAAAGCTTACACGTCTTTCGTCACACAGTAATTTTCAAGGCTGTATAACATTGATAACCAAAGTTTTAGGAACATTAGTCTCTTCAAAATTAATCAATGTAAGAAGTAGAGATAAGCCTCAAAAGGAAAGTTACCATTTGAAATGAATAGAAGAGTAAGCGCTGTTCGGAAAGGAGCTAGAAACAGTATTAAAAGAAACCAGACCCGAGTCAGTGTAGTGGGTATTGTGCATAGTACGTTGAAAGAGGTGTGATATAGAAAGATAAGAGCCATGGTGCACGATTGCCAAGAGTGAAGTGAAGAAATGAAAAATTAATGCTCCAAAACCAGTGCCAATCAGTATAAAAAAAAAAGATTTGAGCATCTAATCTTTAATGTTTTAAACTTCTTGGCGCTGGTAGAAAAAACCAAACTATTAATATTCCATTTCATAGCGGTACTTCCAGTGGCGGCCTTGTGCTGCTCAAGTTGCCAATGGCAGGTTCAGTAAAAAAAAGGAGAAAAGCAGGTCTGATGAGTATGGTCTGATAAGTATGGTCTGATAATAAGTGACTTAAGCCCCGGATACCTGTATAACTTTCTGCATATATTGTACATGTCACTCACATGTGAACAACCAACTCGTCAAATCAGGCGAGAGGAATGGTGTTTTATCGTAAGTAATAGGTCCTCTTTTGCAAGTCCAAATACGGCTTCCATGTATTCTGCGATGTGAATGGAGAGAAATAGCGTAAATAGCATTCCAATAGGGGATAAGTGCTAACACAGTCAAAGTGAATAGCACAAACCTAGTGGCAGATAAATAAACTCGAAATAGGATCTGGATACACTTAATATGGAGAATACAAAGGCAAAGTAACCCTGAACTAGAAGTAAATATTGCTAGGGCTAGATACGTGTGAGCCTATTATGTATTCTCGCTGCAAAGTATATACAGCTAACACAAGTAAAACTCTTGCCAGGCACAGACAATGTAAGTCGACCATAAGCAAATGTTGGGGATGTAGTTGTAAAAATGACATCCACACGTAGTTGATTGAAGCTGAAGTTTATTGTAAAAATCAAACACGTCAATTAGAGGTCAGCGAGGAGATCCGGGAGGAGCGTCCGGTCCCTGCAGTCATCAGCTGTCGTCTGTCAACATTCCAGAACGTACAGCTGATGGCAGGGAGAGGAGCGGATACGGGGGAGGGGACAAAGTGGTGAACAATGCAACACATCTTCCTCTTTTACGGAGGCAAAGGGGGGTGATTCACATACATAATCATCTAGTTTCTTGGGAGGGATCACATGTCGACCCACTCTGGTTCTCTGGGGTAGGGAACCAACAGTACCTGCGGCAACAGCATGCACCTCAGAGCGAATGGGTGTATTCTGGTGACTGGCACGGGAGAGAACCACATTACCTTCCTCCTCCCCATAGTCCCACCATCTTCCCCTGGAACCAGAATGAAAGGGTGTATCACGTGTGTGAGAAGAGACAGGTTCATGCAGTTCATGGTTGACATCAGAGGTGGGTGTGGGGCACAATATGGGTTTGCATGAAGACAACATGGAGAGGTGCCAAACTCTACCATCACTCGAGGGCGGATTTGCCAAACAGCTTCTTTACAGTGAGGGGTTGAGAAAACCTACTGTGCCCCTTGGGAGTGAAACCACTCTTTTTTACACGCACAACATCACCTTCCCGCAAATGAACAGGCTTGCAACCATGTTTTTTGTCGTAACGGGTCTTGCTCTCAGCTTGGGCCTTTTCCAGTTTGTTAATAACTTGGTCAGATGACCATTCTACCCTTTTGGAGGCGGATGACCAACCCACATTGTCTTTGGACATGGAAGTCCTACCCCTCATCAACTCAAACGGGCTGTGACCCGTGCTGTTGCATGGTGTGATGCGGAATGCCCATAGGGTTTTGAAAATCTCACTCTTCGACACCAGAGTATTGCTGTTGGCAAGCTGTACAATACTTTTGATCACCCTGTTGAAGCGTTCCACAGCCCCATTGCCAGCAGGATGATAGATGTATGTGGTTTTGTGGGAGATTTTGTTTCTGTCTAGATAGTTCATGAACAAATCAGAGGTGAATTGTGGGCCGATATCACTGACGATACTTTTGGGCAGCCCTTCCCTGATGAATATTTCATCCAGGAAAGTTACCACACTGGGGGCTTCAGCTTTACTTACCAATCCAATATCTGGCCACTTGGAGAAGTGGTCAATGAGGACAATGGCATAGGTTTGTTGCCCTTGATCCATGACCGGTCCCATGATGTCTATACCTATCCTTTCCCAGGGCATGGTGGGATGGAGGGGGGCCTAAACATGACCTGAGATTTGTCTGAGTTGCAGCATTGGAGATAATCTCTGACAACTCTTTCTTTTGCAAGGTTGACACCGGGCCACCAATACAGGTTTCTAACCCTGCACTTGGTTTTACTGATCCCCAAGTGTCCTTCGTGACAGATATTGAGGATCTTGTGTCTGAGTTTGGAGGGGGGAATAATCTTGCCACTCCTCATGAGAAACCCATTCCCATGCGAGAGCTCATGTCTGACTTCCCAGAAGGGATGAATGTCTTCGGTAATTAATCTTTTCTTGGGCCAACCCTCTGAAAGCATGCTGAGGACTTTTACTAGTGCAGTATTACTATTCTAATCAGTGGCCCACTCTTCTAGGGATATGCCGTGCACCTCTTCGTGTATACTGGCCACACAGACATTCTCCTCAGAATCGTACCCGGACTCTTGCGCAAGGATAGGCATGCAGCTTAGAAAGTCTGCTACCACATTCTTTGTACCAGGCATGTATTGTACGTCATAATTAAAGTCAAACAATCTTACAGGCATCCTGGCAAGTCTGGGAGATGCATTGTACAGCCCTTTTGTGGTTAAGACTTTGGTAGGGGGTCTGTGGTCTCTGCGCAAAATTACTTTGTTTCCCCATACAAACTGCCTGAAATGTTCCAATCCCACACGCAAGCCAAGGCCTCCCGCTCGATGACAGAATACTTTTCCTCTGTGGGTGTCAAAGAGTGAGAGGCAAAAGCAATTGTACACTCAGAGCCTATTGAATCTTTTTGTGTAAGTACTGCTCCTAAACCTTTACCACTGGCATCAGGGGTGACTATGTTGCATAAGGAGGGATCAAAACCTTGGAGGGGCAGGGCGGAACGCATTTCTTTTTTTAGCTCACAGAATGCTGTTTTGCACACATCAGACCATACAAATTTGTTTTTGTTTTTGAGCAGTTGTCTCATGTCATATGTTTTTGCTGAAAATGTCTCTATGAATTTCGAGTAAAACTCGACCAGACCCAAAAAGGAACGTAGCTCGTCTTTGCATTTGGGTTCGGGGGCATTTTGAATGGCATCCAACAGCTCCTTCTTGGGTTTGATGCCTTCTGCTGTAATCACATGTCCTGGATAGGTTACCTCAGAATAAGCAAATTTGCACTTATTATGCTCAGCAGTGAGTCCCTTGGCCTCCAGTATGCTTAGTACCTGCCCCAATGTTTCATCATGTTCCTTCTTGTTTTTCCCCATGACTAAAATATCATCCTGAAATAGAAGAATATTATCAACATCTCTAAAAATTTCTTGCATGAGTCTCTGGAACATGGCGGCGGCGGCGGACGCCAAACCAAAGGGAACCCTCTTGAACCGGTAACACCCAAAGGGAGTGATAAATGTGGTCAAACTTCTGCTGTCAGGATGTAAGGGAACCTGGTGGTATGCTGCCTTTAGGTCTATGGTGGAAAAACACTTGACACCCTTGGTGAGGGCTAACATCTCGTTGATACGTGCAAGGGGAAACTGGTCAATAATAATGTTATCATTGAGATCGTGCAAATCGATGCACAATCTCAATTTTCCATTGGGTCGTTTGACCACCACCAAGGGGGCAACCCACTCTGATGACTCTACCCTTTCAATTATGTCATCACTTAATAGCTTGTCCAACTGTTCTTTGACACCTTCTTTGACGACAAATAGGATGTTCCTGACTTTGTGAATTTTAGGTATGGCTCCCTCTTTGACACAAATCCTGTGTTCGAAACCTTTCAAAAGGCCGATGGTATCGGAAAATACTTTGAGAAACCTCTGCAGAATGGTGTTACCAAGTTCCTCATCAGTTTGAACTATGAGGACGGGTTCTACACTGTTGGGATTTAGGACTATGCCTAGTTTGCCTTGGTCCAACCACCCAGGACGGAAGGCCCTGTCTTGGAAACTTAGAGCTTACATAGGGATGTTCTGCCTTTGAAAGCAAATTTGAGTCTCCGGTAACCTTTAACTTCAATGGCATCCCCGGTGAAAGTTTTGATGGAAATATCTGGTACTTCTAACTGATCACCTAGGAGGGGAGAAAATGTTTCCTTCCATACAGTATGATTGACAATGGTGTAGGGTGAACCTGAGACGGCAACAATAGAAACATCTACCCCCCATGGACATTTCACATACATGTTTCTTCTTGTGCGGGTCTGTTTGAGTATCATCAACCTGCAAAATGCAATCATCTTTTACATTAAGTACATACATGTTGATATCGTCCTCATCGGATGAGTTAGAAGTGGGATCCTGCTCAACATCAACAAACTTAACTGACAGAGCATTTATTTTGACATACTTTTTGGAAATGACCCATGACACCACAGAATGAAAATGTTTGTTTCCTGGCGGGGAAATTTTTATCATTGGCTAGGTGAATTCAATTACCACATCTATAACAGCGTCTTTTTGCACTGCTGGAGTTACTCAAAGTTTTGTCTCGGCCGGACCTACTGCTGATCCCTTTCCTCCCTTGTCTGAATTTATCATCACCCACTTTGGCCACGATGCCGTCGTCTTTCCCTTCTCTGTTCTCTGCGATGACGGCTTTGGCACACCTGCCAGTAAGTTCTGCTCTTCTAGCAATGTCAATAATGCTTTGCAAAGGGCTTTCCCCTTTTGCCCATAGGTTCAATTGAATATTTGTATTGGAAGCCTGCATCACTATTTGATCCCTAATGAATTTATCATGAAGCCCTGCAAAGCGACAATTGATGGCCAGATTTTTTAACGCTGCAACGTAATCATGAATGGATTCGTCTTTACCCTGTTTCCTGTGAAAGAACTTGTACCTATCCACCGCCATGCAAACGGTGGGTTTGTAGTAGTTGTTTAAATCATCGATGGCATTGCTGTAAATGTCACCCTCATCGGCTGCTCTGAGCTTTTTGTTTATGCTTTTAAATTTTTTTATACCCCCTGCGCCTAGACAATGCAGTAGAATTTTATATTTCTTATCAGCCGTAAACTCTTCCTCATCTTCAAATGTTGAAACGAAATTGAGAAAGTGCTCTCTCCATTCTTTCCATTTGAGAAGGGGTTCACCTCCCCCTGCTAGGAAGGTTTGGGGAAGGGTAAGATTCAACAGGTACCCAGAGGCCATGTTAGAGCTTGAACAGGCAAAAGCGGGTGACCGGGAAAGTTATGACAACAAAAGGGCTGGAGTGAGCAGTGCAAAAAGGGAAAGGATTGCGCATGAGTAGCCTTAGGGTAGAAGAACACTTGATACCGATGCAGTGTACAGCATTAACGAAAATCTGAGACATGTCACGTGAGCGCTCCTCAGGGGTAATGAAGAAGTGCTGTGCCACTCAGCGTCGATGGCACTGATGAGTTGACCATACTGGAACAGAGGGAGACTTACTGTGAGGAGGCGAGTGGCTCCGTGGACATAGGAGACAGGTGAGAAGAACGACTTACTCCGGATGCGTGGTGGGTGGCTCCTTGATTGCCGCGTAGAATGGCCGTAATAAATAAGGATCGTTGGTGTGCGGGGTGCGCACATCTTGCTGTCGGAGTGAAGGAATGTGCAGCGAACTTGACGTAGGAGAAAGGATTCCCTCAAGATGGCCGCTGCTGACGGCGATGCGCAACGTGTGCACGTCACGGAGTCAGCGTGGAGAACTGTACTGTAGGCTGGACTGGAAGCTGAGGTGAACTCTGTTTCAAGATGGCCACCGCTGACGTGGGGAACGTGACGTGACGCGTCGCAGGGCAACCGTTGGCGTCAGGAGCAATTGACAGTTGCAGCTGGTAACTGGTGACAGTTACAGCTGAGGCGGTAGCGGCAGTTGCAGTGTGGCAGTTGGTGGTCTGTTGAAGTTGCACGTCAGTTTGCGCTGGTCAGCTGAATGGAAGGCGGAGGTGTGTGGCGGGATCCCAGGTATGAGAATACGGCGGGTCCTTGTGGTGAAAGTAAAAATAAAAACACTATCAGTTGAACCAAACGAAATCCATGGGATGGTGACGGTCCCAGAGAGGGTAGGAACCCATGGGTGAAACGCAAGGGTAACAGCGGGGAGATATCACTTCAGAACGATGCGCAAACGAAGAACGCTGGGAACATAGCTTGAGGTGTTCACCAATGTTAGAAGAGTAGACTCCTTTGAACTCACTGACCTCTAGCAGAGCGATGGCAAAGTGACGCACCAGAGCAGTAAGGAGTAGGTGGGTGCGAGGAATGTCGCTCAGCAAAAGGTAGCAATCTTGAGCTTGTCGCACGCTGAGTTCGGATGTGTTGGAAGCCCGTCGCCAAATTGTAAAGATGACATCCACACATGGTTGATTGAAGCTGAAGTTTATTGTAACAATCCAACACATCAATTAGAGGTCAGCGAGGAGACCTGGGAAGAGCGTCCAGTCTCTGCAGTCATCAGCTGTCGTCTGTCAACATTCCAGAACGTACAGCTGATGACAGGGAAAGGAGCGGGTACGGGAGAGGGGAAGGGACAAAGTGGTGAACAATGCAACACAAGTTAGTATATTCAAATGTAGGCTCCGGGTATTTTGAGAATGTAGAGAAAACAACAGCTAAGTCACCATGAACTAGAGGTAATTGTTGCTAGGGCTAAATATACGAGTGAGGCTGTCATGTATTCTCGCTACATAGTATGTGGAGCTAATACAAATAAACTCTTACCAGGTGTAAGGTATTGAAAGGAGACCAAAAGCCAATTTCTGCACTGTGGTCGTAATATGGGCAAGTCCGGGACCTTGATATATCCCTATCTCGAATAGAGAGAAAGACGTTGAAGCCATCATACCGGTGAGTTAAGAAATAATGGTGCATACACTCCGAGTTTTCTTCATGTAATGTGCACTGCAGTTCCCAATAAATCGGATAAAAGACTAACCGTAAGCATCGCTACGGTTGCCTGATAGTCGGCAAACATCATGCCGAACAGAAACCCAGTAAACTAAGCTGTATTCAGCACGAACTCCTCTGGTAGGTGTAACAGCAGATTTGTCAAAGAACATCATATTTATGACGTCTCTTTGGTGAGTCTGGAAAGAGAAACACGACTGGCTAGCTTGTGTTCTGTTGATCCTGCAAAGTGGCAGCCATATTATGCGTGTCAGGAAATAGTTGGAAGTGGAAATACGACAGAAGAGTGATAAATAAGCAAGAAATTGTGCTTATCAAGTCATAGGACCAAAGTAGAGAGACAGATTGTGACAGGAAAGTATACACTGTAGCTACTCAGCATTACCACATGTAACATTATGATAAGTAGACATACCTGATCCATGCAAATAATTTGAGACATTAAAATACATATCTAATTTCACTGTGTGTGTTCAGAAATAGTCATATTAAGCGTTTGATATTTTGGGAAAGTCAACCACCTTCACCCATAGTAATTGATTGAAAGAAACATAGTACCAAACATTGCATTGCAGAATCTTAATAACACACTGGTTGCTGTATGGTGACAAGTAAAAAAACGAAACCAATGCACAGGAGAGAAGAAGTACATGATCCCTTCAACTAGGTAAACTAATTTCACCCCCTGTTGCAGTTAACCGGAATAACCATAAACCATAATTGAGAAGTATATGCTTTAGGCATATATAACAGACCAAAAAAGAAAAAAAGTTGAGTCGGGTCCTTATCCTTGCTATACTCCTATTCAAATGAGCAATTACCACGAAATGGAAAACTAGGCCCCCACCCCCACAATTGAGGCACGCTGCTAGATCAGCATTAGACGGGCTGAGGCTGAAAGCAAGGCAATCCAAAGGGAAGAGGCCGAAGGCTTGCAAGGGCACCAGATGGATGGTGACTGGGACAACATACTGGCGAGCTTGAGGGAACCACCCAAAAAATGATACATAACCCCCATAGATCCCTTTGTTCCCTTGAACTGCTCCATCTCAAAATCTAAAATGTGACACCACCCTCCGCTCACGTCATGCCCTCCCAAGTATTTTATCAAATAGAGGAGCCCTCTGAAACCCTGAGAAAACTCATCACTTCGCCATCACTTCCCCATGCTCAGTGCCGACCAAGGTTTCCCCTTTTCTTATTTGCATTTATCTTCTTTGTTTCTCATTTACCACTAGTTTGCATAGATTGTGTGCACTTGTACTGCCTAGTCTCTACCACTTTCCTGCTCATTAAAAAAGACTGTACCAATAACAATTGTCAACTGTGATAAAAGGTCCTTCATGTTTGTAGAGTGGATACTCAAGTAATTGCGCTGCCTTTAACTGATGTTGTAAGCTCATTTAGGCATTTTTGTCCCCACTACGCTCTGATCTGTAGCATGTGTGCACAGTTTCAAGGGGGGAATGTGCCAATAAAGGTGCTTTAAAAAACTTTAATAATGAGGACAAAAACAGATTCATAGTTTCAGATGATATTGTACTAGACAAAAGTGAATAATGTATGTATTTCACGATGTCTACTTATCTACCTTTATTTACTTTTATTCCTATGATTACGAATTAGCATATTGTTCCTCAAATAAATCAGGCAGCATTTGTTACACCATCAGGTGTTCATTTTAAAACTCTTTGCATAAACTATGATCTGGATGGTGTAAATGATGCTCTAAAGATGAACCTATGTTCTCCTAGCTACTGCACACAGGATCAGTGGTCACAATGTATCTCCATAGGTTAATATATTTTGACATCAGTATAACACATTGGACACAATTAGCTTTTGACTGAGTATAAAACGGATGTGTTTATAGCTGCTGGGGGAGGTTTCAACCTTTTTTTATAATTGGAAGCATATTTTGTCTAATTACTTTTGTAGATAATGCAAACAAGATTAGCTGCATACCAAATGTCTTCACAAATAATGCTTCTAGTAGATTGAAGATGAGCATGCTAAGGAACACACAACTGAAAACATTACGAGAGTGTTATATAAAGCGAAATTAATGTTTCCCACTCGGGTGTCTGTTTTAACTCACTTTGCTTTGGCATCTATGCTGTTTTGCGTTCATTTTCCATTAGCCTCTGTCTGCACAATGCCACATGATGATGTGTTGTATTTTTTAATATTAGAAGTTCTCATTATAAACTTAGGCCATGATTTAGAGTTTAAAGCAGTGCTTAATTGATACCAGTCGTTTCCGGTCCTCCGCACGAGCACTTAATTGTCAACACCGGCACAGTGGAGTTTTATTGCTGGGCAGGTGAGGGGATAGCTGACACGCTACGTGCTGCATTCCAAGAGGTGGAGCTCACGTCCTCTCTAGGTTCCCTTTCTAACAAGGCAGTGATAGCAGTTCTACCCAAGCCCGGGAAAGATCCCCTGCTGTGCGGCAGCTACTGTCCCATCTCACTGTTGAACTGCGATATCTAAATCCTGGTCGGTGTCCTGGCCTCCCGCCTCCGAAAAGTTCTTCCCTCCCTGGTACACCATACGCAAGTAGGATTCGTACCCGGCCACTCTTCCAGAAATTACCTGCGCAACTTAGCCCACACGCTATGGTTCGCCAAAAGCCTTCGGACCGATGCACTGGCACTTTCACGCGATGCAGAAAAAGTGTTTGATCGCATTGAATGGCCTACCTTTTCAAAGTAATGGAGCGCTTTGGTCTGGGTGACTAGTTCATCGCCAAAGGGCAGCTGCTATACGACAACCCGACTGCACAGGTAAACTGCGGGGGCTTCGTATCGGACCCATTTCCGATCCGCAGAGGGATGAATCTAGGATGCCCCCTCTCCCTGCTCCTCTTCCTCCTGGCCATGGAACCCCTAACAGCCACCTTATGCAAATCTACGAACGTTACGGGCATACACCTCCAGACGGGAGACTCCAAGTTCTACCTTTACGCAGATGACATTCTGCTTACCCTCACAGATTTGCATTGTTCTCTGCCCTCTCTGCTTCAAATTATAAATGACTTCTCCATTTTCTGGCTATAAAATAAACTGGGACAAGAGCAAAGCACTACCCATCTCAGACGCCATCACGAAGGCAGCCATACATGGGTCCCCCTTCCACTGGCAACCCTCGCCCCTTAAATTAACCCCGGACATCGTAATCAGCTCCGCCAGCAGAGAGTGCAACTCCGCGCTCCACTGGGAATGCGAAGTTGCCACAAAACTCTGACTCCGTGGCGGAGCGAAGTACGAGGCCAGCCCCCTTACAATTTTTTTTTTTAAAAACCACTTACCTTCTGTTCTGCCTGCCCTCCTCCTCGCCGCGGTGTCTCCCTTCATCCGTCGTCCTTCTCCTCATGTCCCTGTACGTATTACGTCTTGCGTGAACTTTTTAAAATTCTTTTCTGGGTGCGGAGCGGAGCTCCGCGTAGTTCCACAGAGTTTGTTTTTTACTCCATGGAACTACGCGGGGCACCACTACACATACTCCGCCCAGGGTTGCCTTAAATACTTGGGTGTTCTGGTGAAAAAGGGGACGGAGGGGATGGTCTCGGATAACCTGAACCCCCTGCTCACTCAGATGCAATGAGATTTCGGAAAATGGAAAGCGTTGGGGCTCTCCATGTCGGGTAGAGTACAAGCTGTATGCATGGTAAAACTCCAGCGCTTTATATATACCCTCAGAATGCTTCCCCTCCAGGTGCCCCTCACCACGTTACGCCTAATCGATTCCAGAATAAAATCCTTTGTGTGGGGTTTCTCGAGGCCCCGCCTGGTGACATTGAAACTGAAAGCCCGCTGCTCCTGTGGAGGACTGAGCCTCCCATCGATAGAACACTATGCCATTGCCCTGCAGCTCTCCCACCTACCAGGGATCCCAGGCGTGCTGCAATGGGTACACATCGAACGGCAACTGTTGTCTGCGGAGGTAAGCCTTTTTGGTCTATATGGGACAGGGACAAGCCATCAGGATCCCGCTAACCCAGTCTGATCTGCCATGCACAAGGCCTGGCAATGGGCACACCGTCTGCTGGGCTCGAACCCACAATTTCACAAGAAAGCCCCCCTATGGGCATACACACACTAGACTAGCTCATTCACAATGGCAACCTTAAAACGTTTGCACAGCTAAGAGAGGAATTTGGACTCCCTGCACTATAGTCTTGGAAATTCATCCAACTACAACACTGCCTCAGGAAATGCCTAGGCCTGCACCCCTGGTCCCTGCCGGCCTCACCGGTGGTCTAATACCTTCACACGTGGGAGAAACACAAAGGGTGAAGTCCGGACTTTATGGGGTATTTACTTCCCATCTCTTCTCACAACCCCTGTCGCGAGCGCTCTGCACCAGATGGCAAGCCCGACTATCAGTTTCCAATGAGGAAGACGAATGGGCAGAGCTCGTGGAAGCCCTGGACGGAGGCACCAGGGAGGCAAGATTGAAATTTTGTCTATTTAAGACCCTGCACGACTGGTATTGGACACCACTGAAACTACATAGAGCAGGCCTGTTACCACATGCAAACAGCTGGAGATGCACGAACACTAGCCTCAACATAACCCATATTATATGCGAATGTCCATCGGTTCAACCCTTCTGGTCCTACGTAGGTCGAGTCCTGAGCACCACTCACATTCTCCTGCACGACCTGTGGCACTCTCCAGAGCTTTCAAAGCCACAACACCGTCTCTTCCACATGGCGCTGGCCACAGCTAAAATATGTATCCTACGGCAGTGAAGTTCGCCGACCCCTCCATCACAGGAGGCCTGGCTATTGGCTATGACACACACTGCCTCCCATGAGCGAATCATTTACAATCTCCAGGACCAATCTGACCTATTCCTACAAGTATGGGCACCCTTACTGCGCACAGAGGGTAGTAACGAAGAGACTACTACAATAGAGAACCCGGTCCCGGCAACTGCAACGATGGCTGATGACGATGACGATGACGACAACGCATAAACCACGACACGCGAGACCACCCCATGCACTGGGGCTTCTCCCCCCTGCGCTCCTACCAAGCTACACGACACCCCCCCCTTCCCTTTCCTAAAGGTATCCAGAACAGACTAGGCATGTAAAACATACTTTGCCCCACCCGTTCTCCATCTTCAACTACTCTGTTTCTCCTGATGTACTGCTATCGCTAAGGCCTCCCTTCCCCCACCTCTGTGTCCTCCCTCTCCTCCCCTCTTAGCCCCCCTATCCTCATGCCTCCTCTCCTCTACGCTCTCTCCTGCGATCACATTTCTCCTATAACCTCGTACCTGACCTCTTCCTTCTCTCTCTTGGCCCCCTTGCCCCTCCTCCACCTCCCTTCCCCCCCTGGCACCGCAGCCACGTAGGCAACTAGCCCCATGCGCTGCTAGATAATGACCCCAAGTCTCACCTAGGCACAGACGAGGGAGCCCATAGATGATATCGTTCAGCACGGCATTCCCCCATACCCCCCGCACCCCTGCCTCCTCCTCTGAAATCTACACCACTCCTGACCATGGCGTACCCCCCAGTGCTACCAACAGACATTGGGACCTGGAACACCTTCTATCAACTGGCACACCTTCTTTTCATATATGGACCTTGGCATGTCTCTCAAACACATTCCCCTATGCCCGATGACCGGCTCAGCTCCAGTCTCCTAAACACCATCACAGCACACAGGGCCTACTGCTATCCCGCTCACACTTAAGTAATACTCCCCCCTCGTCCAGACAGGTGATGATTACCACCTGAGATATTCCCACCTGAATGCTTTCCATGCTATGGGCACACACACCCCCCTATCATCTCCCCCCCTCCTCCCCTACACTTTACATGCTCTCTCTTGCTCATGAGCCGCACATGCCATACTAGTTCTCATTGTGTCTTTTTCTCTGGCCATTGTATTTGTGTGGCTGATGCTATATCCTTTTTCTCATGATGTACATCCCTAAGAAATGTTAATAATGAATTACAACACAAAAAAAATGACTAATACCTGCCACCAAGGCCATTCAATATCTTTAGGGACCTGGAACAGTCTTAATCATCACACTTGTAGGAGTGAGATGGTTAGTAGCTGTGTTGGTACTGTCATTGGCGGTGCTGGCAGGGGCAATTGGGTGCTGCAAGCTGCAGTGGCCTCCTGATAAGGGCATGGCATTTATTTGTTTGCAAATTAAGCACTGGTTTAAAAGAAACAAGACAGCCACAAAAAATAGCAGTTGTCTCATGTGCCCTATTTAGAGAGTATAGATGCCTTCACACGTTTAGTATATATATATATATATATATATATATATATATATATATATATATATATATATATATATATATATATAATCTACTGGCGGTCGCCAGTAGATAGTTATAGTTACAACCTATTATCCATAGGAAATCCGCGACATTCTATTTGAAATAACTCTCTTGCCGGTTGACGTATCTTCGCGAAATTTTCAAACTTCGTGGGGCGCTCCGGTCCGCTCCTACCCTGAAAGTCTCGGGGTGATACGTCAAGCGGGGGCTGAGAAAAAGGGGGTCCCAAAACGCGTTTTCCCCATGCATTTTCCCATAGGAAACTTTAGACACGGCTACAGCCTGAACTGCTGAACGGAATTACACCAAATTTGGCAAAGAGGTAGTTCTTGGTTCAGAAAGAACCCTTTTTGTTAAATGGTGTAAATCCGTTCAGTAGTTGCTGAGAAAATGAAAAGTAAAAAGTTAGTGATATCTAGGGACGAGTAGGGTCCGCGTACCCTCCCGATCACGAGCTGCATGTTAATTGGCTGTCAGCTGGCTGTCAACATTCCGATTCAGGAAATGTTGGCAGCCATTTTGTCCCTCGGTAGAACCGAGGGACAGAAACGAGTGCGCAAAGCGCACAAAGGGGGCAGGGTAGAAACACCCTGACCCCTAGGCTTGCTCAGGGGTCCCACAAGGACCCCTGGGCAAAAAAATAAAAAAAATTTAAAAAAATCGGCAGGATGCGCTCAGGGTGCGCGAATCCTGCCGGAGAATCGAAGCGCGGTCTCCCGCGCTCGATGTTAATTGGCCCCGGGTGGCCCAAGTCCCGGGGGCATGGTGGGGGGATAATTTAATGTGTGGGGGCCTCAAGGGCCCCCAAGCCCCGGGGACCGCCACCCCCGGGGCTTTTTAATAAATGGTGCGGGAGGGCTCTGAGCCCTTCCGCAGCCCCGGGACCACCACCTCCCCGGGCTTTTTTAAAATACATTATTAAACCTGTGTGGGGGACTCCAGCCCCCCACACGCCCCGGGACCACCACCTCCCCGGGGCACTAAACATTTTAATATGGGGGTCCGTTACGGACCCCAGAGCCCCGGGGACCACCACCTCCCCGGGGCTGTGTACTGAATGGGAGGGGGGCCGCGCGGCCCCCCTCCTGGAGCCCTTGATGGCCCTGGGGACCACCACCCCCAGGGCCGGCTCCTGCAGTGTCCCGGAGTGCCTACCCCCGGGACACTGTAGTTTGCTATGGCAGGACGGAGCCTCGCGGCTCCGTCCTGCCATAGCAAACTGCTTTGGATATTAGAAGAGAGAGCAGGGAAACCTGCTCTCTCTCTTCCAATATCCAAAGCGATTGCTTTTCCACATGGGGAGCAGCATGTCAGCTGCTCCCCATGTGGAACAGCAATGCCGGCTCCCAAGGGACGTGGGGAGCCGGCGGGACTGTGGGGGATTGGGGACCCCCACAGTCCCCAACGGAGAGGGCCAGCCCGGGGGATGGGGTCCCCGGGGCAAGTAGTGGCCCGGGAGGGGGCCACGCGGCCCCCTCCCCAAAAAAGAGGAAAATTTAAAAAAAAAAAAATGGAAAGGCCAACCCCGGGAGATGGGGTCCCCGGGGCCTTAAAATGGACAGAGGAGGGGGCCACGCTGCCCCCTCAAAAAATAAATATAGAGGCCATGCCCCGGGGATGGGGTCCCCGGGGCCAATACAGGCCCAGGGAAGGGGGGCCACGCGGCCCCCTTCCCGTTTTTTTTTTAAAGGTAATTTAGAAAGGTGTAAGGCCCTGGGGGATGGGGTCCCCAGGGCCCAAAAAAGAAAAAGGAAGGGGGCCACACAGCCCCCCTTCAGGGAGAAAAAAAAACGATCGGGCCCGCAGGCCCCGCCCCTTCCTTCACCACTCTGCAAACGCGCCCCTGGCGCGTTTGCAGAGGGGAACGAATTCCCTTGAATACTGGGGGTCCCTGGGGCCAACTAGCCCACCAGGTACCTCCAGTATGCGCCAGGGGCTGCCTTGCAGAGAGGTGTACAGAGGCCACGCCCCTTTTACACCTCTCTGCAACGCAGCTCTGTGGCGCTTTGGAGGTATATGGTGGGCTAGTTGGACTCCGGGGACCCTCAGGATTCAAGGGGACTTAATCCCCCAACTTAAAACGCGCCACGGGGCGCGTTTGCACAGTGGTGAAGGGAGGGGACGGGGCTTCAGGTGACATGTGTGCAAACAGGCGCCGTGGCGCGTTTTAAGATGGGGAATTAAATCCCTTCAATCCTGAGGGTCCCTGGGGCCAACTAGCCCAACAGGTACATCCAGAATGCGCCACAGAGCTGCGTTGCAGAGAGGTGTAAAAGGGGTGTGGCCTCTCTACAGTCTCTGCAACGCAGCCCCTGGCGCATATTGGAGGTTCCTGGTGGTCTAGTTGGCCCCTAGGGACCCTCAGGATTCAAGGGGACTTAATCCCCAACTTAAAACGCGCCACGGGGCGCGTTTGCAAAGATGTCACCTCAGGCCCCGCCCTCCCTTCACCATTGTGCAAATATTCCTCTAAAATCAGCCGAAATAGGAATTCCGATTTACTCACCTGTTATCAGGAGAGACCTCAGTGCTGCATCTTTCAGCCCAGTACTGATCCTGAAAAGTAATTTTAACCGTACTTACCGGTAACTTGAATTTCCTTCATAGGCTAACATTGACTGGTTTCACTTGGAAATTCTTCTAAGTGTTGATTTTTGAAACATACAAATATTCCTCTAAAATCAGCCGAAATCCGAATTCTGATTTACTCACCTGTTATCAGGAGAGACCTCAGTGCTGCATCTTTCAGCCCAGTACTGGTCCTGAAAAGTAATTTTAACCGTACTTACCAGTAACTTGAATTTCCTTCATAGGCTAACATTGACTGGTTTTCAGCAAAAAGTTTCAAAGTGTTGATTTTCACAAACTACAAATATTCCTTAAAAATCGACAGTATGACTTAAACGCATTCTTTCAACTGTTTACAGGAGATGCACCAGTGCTGGATCCAGGATCCAACACTGAGTAAGAAAAAGTAACGATAACAGTTTTTACCTGCTAAGTGAATTTCCTTCCATAGGATAACATTGGTGATTCTATGAGAAAAAGTTTCTAAGTGTCAACTTTTAAAATACAATAATATTCCTTAAAAATCACGACTGTAACCAAAACGCTTTTACTCAACTGTTTACAGGAGATGTACCAGGACTGAATCTAGGATCCAGTCCTGTGGTTAGAAAAGTAATCCATAAAGTAACTAATGGCATTTAACTAGAAATTCACATTGAGCTGAATGTTGCATTGTGTTTGAAAATGTGTTGCCCATTGCAACAACTGTAACTACTGTACTTAAAAGTCCATTGCCTATGTGCAAAGTATTTAAACTAAAGTAATTCATTCTGAGAAAGTATTTTTTGTAATGTAATGTATAATGTAATTACAATGTAATTTAAAAAATAAAATATGTAAAAAAAAATTGTTTCTAAAAATGTAGTAAATCAGTATGAAAAAAATTAATATAACAATTAATACATTTAAAAATTGTCATTTACAAAACCTTTGAAATTCACTGAAAAAACCGTAGGTATCAGGCACGTTATAGTTAGAAATTAGCATTTAAAAAACCTTTGAAATTCACTGAAAAAACCATAGGTTTCAGACACGTTATAGTTACAAATTAGCATTTAAAAAACCTTTGAAATTCACTGAAAAAACCATAGGTTTCAGACACGTTATAGTTACAAATTAGCATTTAAAAAACCTTTGAAATTCACTGAAAAAACCATAGGTTTTAGGGACAGTTATAGTTACTTGGACATTGCACTCGTACAAAACCCGTGAAATTCCCCCGTTATAGTTAGTTCAGCTAACTATAACTCGCGCCCCCGCAATGCACTGCTGATGACGTCACATATTACATCACTCATGACATGGTCAGTGACATCACTGATGACATCACTGATGTCATCAGTGATGTCATTTGAGATGTCATCATCCACGTGATAATCTGATGCACCTCCTCACACCCTAATATAACCTTTGATACACCCACTCTAAATTACAGACTGCCATTTGCAAAACCATAGACACTCCAACACCAATAACTACATACCCACTCACTGATTCTTAGGTCTACACATACACATCCACTCACTCACCCGTACAGTCACTCATACTTACGGTCACTCAGTACAGGACTATCATATGCACTCTTACTCCTATATAGACACTCAAACAACGCCACTCATCCATAGAGATACTCAGACACCTAGTCAGTCATGCAAATAATTAAACACACTGCCATTTACTCACCTATACAGTTATACACACACCAGCTCACTTACTCATACAAATAGTAGCACATTGTTACGCTCTTATACAATCACTGATACAAGCACACAATCATCCATACAGCCACTATCACAATCACTCACTCTTGCTTATAGCTATTTATATACTCCAACACACATATATACTGCCTTTCACATATGTAGTTACTCACACATGTACCACTGGGACATACATTCACTCACTAACACACTCTTACACACACTTACCCACCCATACAGTCTATCACAGATGCACTCTTGAAACCATCCACCCAGTGAATCACCCACTCACACATCTATGCACAGAGTTGCACACACCCCTCCCACACAAACACTCAGTCACCCATACAGATACTCAGACAAGCATTCAATAACTCATATAGACACTCATTTAGCTATTCACAAACACATGCAGCCACTTACACAGCAACATACAGACGGATACAGACATACACCCAGTTTAGTCACTAACCCATGCATTCAGTAAGATACGTTAAATCACTCACTTATAGAGTCAGTCACGCACCTACTAAATCATCCATACAGACACTTACACACCCACTCATTCTTCAATACGTCTTTTCCTATATATTTTAAAAATATTTAAACTTTACAGAAACACACAGTCACTGGATGATGTCATCAGTGATGTCATTTGAGATGTCATCAGTGATGTCATCAGTGATGTCACTGACCATGTCATGAGTGATGTAATATGTGACGTCATCAGCAGTGCATTGCGGGGGCGCGAGTTATAGTTAGCTGAACTAACTATAACGGGGAATTTCCACGGGTTTTGTACGAGTGCAATGTCCAAGTAACTATAACTGTCCCTAAAACCTATGGTTTTTCAGTGAATTTCAAAGGTTTTTTAAATGCTAATTTGTAACTATAACGTGTCTGAAACCTATGGTTTTTTCAGTGAATATATATATATATATATATATATATATATATACACACACACACACGTGTGTGTGTATATATATTTATTTCTAAAGTTATATTTTTAACTTTAATTTATGATTTACACACCACTTTCAAATTACTATAAGTCGTGCACTTCCATACAGTCTTGTCACCTCACTCACCACACTAATTATAACTTGCCCCTTCTTCATGCACTAGTTATAACCTTGCAAAATCACAGAAGTGAAATCATAGCATTGATAAAAACAATTATGACATCTGAAATCACATGATTTGTCAGAAAACAGTGCATAGTAGATTGGCGAGCTATAGTTACTGTAGTGTGGTCAGAGAGGTGACAAGACTGTGTATGAAGGTGCAGAACTTATAGTAATTTGAAGGTGGTGCATAAGTATTAATAAGTATAAATGTGAGTTATAGTAATGACTTATAGTAATTTGAAAGTGGTGCATGAATCAAAAATTTAGGGTTTAACTAGAACTTTAGAATTTCTAATGTTTGTGTAGTTCAAGTTGGGTTTGTATAAATAAAGTGTCCCTAACTATAACTTGCCCTTAAACTTTGGCATTTTCATAAAATGTCAATGGTATACAAAATTGTAATCATTTTTTTAAATAATTGTACAGTTTAGTGTTGTCAAGTGGAATGTGGTACAATACAGTAGAGGATAGTGATTATTGTAAAGTGTACTGTCATACAGCATAGTGTCGTGGAGTTGAGTGGAATGAGGTAGACTGAGTGGCATGGAGCGGCATAGAGTAGAGTTGGACAGAGTAGAGTGACATAACGTGGAGAGGGATAGCATACACTGGAGTGTGGTACAGTGGAATTGCATACGATGGAATAGTGTAGAATGGATTGGCGGACAGTGTACTGGTGTACATTGGAGAGCCATAGTCTGAAGTGTTGCAGAGTGTAGCAGCATACATTGGAATACCGCATACTGGAATGGCGTACAGTGCAGTGGCGTACACTGGAGTGCGGTAGAGTGGAGTGGCATACAGTGGAATAATAGAGAGGAATAGCGTGGAGTGAAGTGGCATAGAGTGGAGTGGCGTACAGTGGAGTGGCGTACAGTGGAGTGGTGTAGAGTGGACTTGCATAGAGTGAGGTACAGTGTAGTAGTGTAAAGTCAAATAGCGTAGAGTGGACAGGTGTAGAGTGGAGTGGTGTACAACAGAATAGCATACAGTGAAGTGCGATACAGTGGAGTGGTGGAGAGTTGAGTTGCGTTGCATAGAATGGAATAGCATAGAGTGCAGTGGCATACAGTGGGGTGCCATAGAGGGGAGTGGAGTACAGTGGAGTATAGCACACTGGAGTAGCGTACACTGGAGTAGTGTTGATTGGAATAACATTGAGTTTAGTGGCATTAAGTCTAGTGACGTACAATGGAGTGGTATACAGTAGCGTAGTGTAAAATACAGTGTTGTATTGTGGAACAGCGGAGACTGTAGAAGAGTGGAGTGGCATTTAGTGGAGTGGCATTTAGTGGAGTGGCATAGAATCTAGTGTTGTACGGTGTATTAGCATACAGTGGATTGTGGTAGAGTGGAGTGGTGTATAGTGGAATAGTGTAGAGTGCAGTGGTGTACCATGAAGTGGGGCACAGTGGAATGGCATAGAATGGAGTACCATAGGGTGTAATGTATAGAGTGGAGTTGCATACAGTGCAATAGCATGCAGTGGAGTAGCTTACAGTGGAGGGCATAAAGTGAAGTGGCATAGACTGGAGTGCAATAAAATAGAGTGGCATACAGCATAATAGTGTAGCGTGAAGTGGCATAGAGTGAAGTGGCGGAAATTGGAATGGTCGTTGAGTGGAGTGTTGTGGAGTACATTGGAGTGGCATGTAGTGGATTACTATACACTGTAGTGGCGTATAGTGGAGGGACATAAAGTGGAGTGGCAAAGAGTGGAATAGTGTAGAGTGGCATAAAGTAAAGTGGCATAGAGTAGAGTGTGTTAATCGAAACAGACGTAGCATGAACGTGTGTGAACGGATGTATATGTTATGTGGCTGGAATATGCATTATGATGTGTAAATGTTAATTTTTGGTAGTATATGTAAGTAGAATTAAACTTAAAAGTTGGAAAAAAACGTAGTTATATAGTGTGGCGCGGTATACCGTGGTACGTTTCCTGTAGACTGCAGTGCATGGGGCTGAGAAGTGATTATGTGATTGGCTAATGGCTGTGTTTGCCAAAGGTAAAAGGCAGGCATGTATTTTTTGCTGCATTCTGGGTTTTGCTGCATTCTGGGTTTTGCTGCATTCTGGGTTTTGCTGCATTCTGGGTTTTGCTGCATTCTGGGTTTTGCTGCATTCTGGGTTTTGCTGCATTCTGGGTTTTGCTGCATTCTGGGTTTTGCTGCATTCTGGGTTTTGCTGCATTCTGGGTTTTGCTGCATTCTGGGTTAAGGTCTTACATATATGTAAGTATTAGGTTTTATTGTTGTGCACTATTTATTACCACTTTGTTTAAGTGGAAATAGGTAGAGCTTTTTATTTATACATTTCTATATCTTTTTATAGCATTTCAGGAATTTTTAATTAGAGTGGTAATTTGTAGGTATTAACACACTAATCCATAGAATTTTTTGTGTATATTTAAAAATATAAAATACACTTTAGTGCACTATATTTGTAAATATAGTGTATTATTGTCTATTTATAATTATTTACCAATTTTAAAAAAAATTGTTACTGCGTACATCCGACTTAGTACTGAGGTGCTCCAATTTATTTTTTTAAATACATAGACACTATAAATACTTTTCCCTACCTATTACCAATTTCCTAAAGTGGCAATAGATAGTGGAAAAATAACAACCCACATACTTACCTCGATCTGAAGACGTTAACACAGAACCCTGACAAACTGTACCTAAAACCACATGGCTGCCTTTAACTGTTGTAAAAGCAGTCACTAGCCGATCACCCAATGATTTGTCCTAACTATGTACCGCAGTACTGCCACAAAATATTGTGACATACCACAACAACAGATATCAATAAGTTAAAAGTAAAAATTCCTTACAACTTAAAAAAATACTTATTCTACTTACCTGTAATAAACTAAAGAATCATCTGTGCACCATAATGTCTAAATCCTGCCAAACGTCATTTAAATCCATTCAGCCGTTTACGCGCTTAATGGAATACAAAAGTCTATGTAAAAATGCAAGTGTGTTTTGGGACCCCCTTTTTTTCACCCCCTTGACCAAACGCTGCAAAACTTTAAAATCTCTACCGATGTAACGGGTGCAAAAGGCCTGCAAAGCTTCATGGAGATTCATCAAATGGGTGCAAAGTTATTATGGGACAAATATCCAAGGACTTCCTATCTCTGGTAACCGCAACTATAACTACAAAGTGGCTACTTACTTACATACACCACAACAAAGACTGTCACCACAGGAAAATAGAAAATATATCAGATATATTGAAAGCAGGGTCAATGAGATTAATGCCAATTGAATGTAATAGAGCCATCAATCCATCATTCCCCATCCATTGTGGGTATCGCTATGTGGGTGTATGTTACTGTATTTGTATATGGCTTCCATTACCAGTATTTTAGGCATGAATGTGTACCTGTACTAATGTTAAGGAAGGGGTACCTGTACTCATATTGTTATATGTTAAAAATCGTCTCCTAAGGTATTGCTTGTATGCATAGGAGTAAGCCTGGGCGTAGTTCGCGAAGTAGCGCTACGCGAAGCTAGGCAAAGTGCAGTTCGCACTACGCGAGCTACGAGTAGCACTACGCGAACTGCGTAGTGCACTGTTCGCAATGATTGCACAGTGCCGGATGCTTGTCCGCACTGTGCAATCATTGAAAACGGCATCTTGCACAGTGCGAGCTGTCTTTTACTGCCGCTCGAGTAGATTTTAACTCGAGCGGCAGCTTTCTCAACGCGGACTGGTAGTTTCTCATCGCGAGCGGTCGCGAGCATACGCGACCACTCGCAATGAGAGACCTGACCTCCCCGCGTTGAGAATCTCGCCGGGAGGTTTATTTTCCACGCTCGCGATCGGCAACTTGATGTTGCTGATCGCGAACGAGGAAAAAGTCTCGCCGGGATGTCATTTTGCTTGCTCGCAGTCGCCAACTTGACGTTGAGGACCGCGAGCAAGCAAAAAATGACCGCTGCACTACGCTACGATATGCGTGTTTGCACTGTGCTACGTGCAATTCGCGTTGTGCGAAGTAGCGCAAACTTCGCAAACTACGCGAGCGTAGCGTAGTGCTTTGCCCAGGGTTACATAGGAGTCCATGGACCAGATGTACGAACCTTACAATTTGCGAGTCACAAATTGCGTTGTTTTGAAACTCGCAATTTGCGACTTGCAAAATGTAATTTACAACAGTGTCTCAGACACTGTGTGTGATTCCTAATGGGGTCGCAAATTGCATGCCTCATTAATATTCATGAGGCAGGTGCAATTTGCAACCCCATTGGGAATGGCTAGCACTCCCAGGGATGATGGCCTGCTGGGGTCAGCAGAGCACCATGTCTGTGACTGCTTTTTAAATAAAGTTAGACAAGTACATTAGGAAAACAATTAAATGTGAAAGAGGGGATAATAAGGGAGACCACAATAATTAGTGAAAACAACTGGTATATTTAGAATGAAAGTAGCTATATCAGCACTACATTACATTATATGCATAGGTTAACCAATTGTAGGTGTGCACATATCTGCTTGTGAAAAAGGTGAACGGCGCAAGTGACACGTGACAAAGGTGAATAAAAACAGCAGGTAATTTATCAAGAAACAATTCGCTGTTTAAGTACACCACAATAACGCCCACAAATGCGCTGGATGGTCGACGGCGTTTCAACCTGTACCAATTCAGGTCATCATCAGGACCGGGTTACACGAATAAGGTAAGTGCTGTATATGGGGTTAAAAGGAGAAAAGGGAGAGGTAAAAACCGGCGGTACTAGGGGATGGAAAAAGCTCAAAGCCAAGAAGTAAGGGCTACCTGTGAAGGTTGCAAGGAGCCTTTTATGATTGGAGTGAATAAAGTCAATGGGAAGGCATCCGGGCGTGGTCTGTGGGGGAAGAAATCGTAAAGATGAAGGAATGGTCCCATAAATAGAATACAGGACAGGAGCAACCCTTAAGCAATAGAGCAGACGGTAAAATGGAAAGCTTACCGTGTTGGACACTAGAGGTCCATGTAGAACGCAAGGAATGCATGTATGGATAAAGATCTGCGGTCGTTTGAGGGGCCAAACAATTGGCAGGAGGAATCCAAGGAGTCTAAAAAGTTAGCGAGCCAAAGCTGCAGCTAAGGAGGGAAGGGAAAAGAGACTGTGATATGAGCCATGGGGTGCAAACACCCCCAAGTATGAAAGGGCGCTCAGGAAAGGGGTAAAGGTATTTACCTTCAACAGAACCGATCTGTGTCGAATCAATAGAGAAACTGGTGCAGTTGATCCAGTCTGGGGGAATCAATCCAGGAAAGGTGCCCAGCAAGAGTCTGGGTCTGGAAATGATTGAATCGCGCTGTGCACCGTGTGGACAGTCGCAATCAGGTGGTGCGAGCAAGCGTCCAGATTACGTAGTGACGGGGAGGAGGGGTGTGGGGTCATGCGCGGGGTAAATTGGAAAGACTAGGCCGACCGGGAAGGAAGGATGCCGGCCATGTGTGATACCCCTGGGAGATATAGGAAAAGGGTATCAGAGGATGGAAATCCAGACAAAGGGAGAGATAAAAAAAAATGACGGATAGTCTGGATAGAAAGAGTAAAGAACAATGAAAGTTTTTTCAATGAAGTATGTGATTAAACAATAGCAGCGAAGTTTAAAACGGCAAAATTGCAATTTCATGTAGAGGCACGAACAGTAATAGAATTATACAATTAACAAAACAGTAAATAACCACTGAGAATGTCACTGACAGATAAGGCAGGATTTAGCTATCCGTGAACAGAATGTAAAACATAGTATGCCATACATATCTCATGTTGGCCTCTATAATGCTGGGGAAGAGAAAAAACATACATATATGTATACACAGAGGGGAAAAACGATATATACAAAAGTTACATACAATCAGGTTTCATTTTAATTTAAGAAAGACGAGAGTGGGGGAGCATAAGGAAGAACTAACTTCAGTGGACATCAATGGTAGTGTTCTATTCATCCAGAGTGTTCAATCCCGATTGGCAGAATCACAGCGTGCGATCCATCGACATTCGCACTTGTTTAACAGTAGTTGTAACTTACTGCCTCTTAGGGGCAAAGTAGGTTGGTCGATGACTTGCCAAACAAGATCAGTCTCTGAGTGTTTTTTCTCCACGTAGTGTGCAACTAGAGGAGCAGTCTCAATTTTGCATTTGATGCGACTCTTGTGTTGAGTGATACGCTGTTCAATCATTTGGGTGGTTTGACCAATGTATAGTAGGTCACAGGGGCACCAGATGGCATAAATGACATTGTCGGTGCAGCAATTTGAAAATTGTTTGAGTTGGTAAGTGCGGTCCTTGACTATGAATTCTTTGGTGTTGACAGTAAGGGCGCAGACTGCACAAGTTTGGTATTTATAATGTCCAATTATTGGTGGTAGACCCCATAATGAGGTAATGGACGTGATGTTCTTGTTACTGTCGGGCCAGATGACAGCCAGTACTAGTAGGTCAGATAAGTTGTTGCCCCTTTTATAGGAAAATAAGGGTGGTTCCTGGAACATAGTATGTGTGCAGAGCACCGGGCAGTTCTTTTTAATCAATTTTCTGCCTTTATTGCTGGATGGGCAATAGGTGGAAACAAAGGGGATGCGTGAGTTAGCGCGTTTGGTGCTGGGTGATAGGAGATGGTACCTGTGACCATACCATGCGCGTTTACAGGCACGGGCAATTAGGCGCTTCGGATATCCACGACTGGAAAGTTTTGCAGACAAGATGGCAGCATCACGGAAAAAATCCTTTTTCTATTTACAGTTACAAGAAGACAAGGGGCAGCAGGGTAACCGGCAACTGCACTACCTAGGCTAGTCACATTAGGTATTTTCAATTTGTTATTGCCCACCTCAAATGGCCAGCTGCCACATGACCACAAATAAATTCAAGAAAGCGGCTGATGAGAGGCAATACGTAAGATCAACAAGATAATAGTGCACAAAAAGCAAAGTTCATTCCGTAGACGTAGTGAGTTTTGTTGCAAGTCTTTTATTCTCCAAAAGTCCTTTGTACATATGCAGAAAACAGCTAACGCGTTTCACCCTTCACAAGGGCTTCTTCAGGGCTGTGAATTTTATACAATATAGAGAATATTTAGAAACCATTATATGATAAAATGTTAAATTATTGGATAAAAGACAAGTGCGTTAGAAAAAGGGAAGAAGATTTGAGTTTGGACAGTGGAAAGTCCAACAGAGAAGCATGGAGCAAAAAATTCATAGTGAAAGAGGAATTAGCCATGCTGAATGTGATTCAAAATAATCAAAGAGTAATGCAGTGAAGGAAGAGCAGTTAGAATAAAACTAGTGTCCTTTGTGTCAAATAGAGTGAAAATTAGACAAAGCTTGAGAATACCGACAAATATATCCCCAAATTGAAGAAAACACCTTACGTGCAATAGAGAGTATTAAAGTAGCAAGATTCAAAAGCTGCTTCTTACCAAAGGTAAGATGTCCAGAGAAATGCGTCACTTTGTAAGGTGCAGCAATTAGTTTGATTATAACACGTCCTCCTTAATGTACGTAGTCTTCACACGAGGCCTAGATGTGAACAAAAAGAATTTAAGCTATCAAAGAATAGTTGCCACACAAGCTATGGTCAGTCAAAGAGATGGTAGTTCCCAATCTCAGATAGTAAGAAAGGAATAGGAGCAAACTCTTAAAGGTAAGGTGTAGAGGTGATAAAGGTTGAAAGTAGTGCTCCGCCTTAACCAAGATCACACATGAAGTGGACGAAGACAAACATGGAGCCTATCAAAAGCCAGTAAAGGATATCCTAATTTCCAAAGTCCATTTTGATCGTACGTAATATCCAAGGATGAAGAACTGAGTCTTAAGGCAAATTCAGCCTCCAGTGTGGTCAGGAATGGTACCTAACAGGTGGATTAAAAAGAAACTCAAAGTCCTAGTGTCCATCAAAAATAAATTCCTTAATCCTAGAGGGATAGTTTGATGCTAACTAAAGACCCGCTGTGATCCGAAAGAAAAAGGAGAGTACTCATGCCCTACGACAAGTGCCCCCAAATATGCTGAAAAGCACTGGTTCTAAAGGTATTATAAAGAAGGAAGGTAATCCCAGCTAACCAAGGGGATACCCAATTAGTCCATATAATTCTGCACTTGTGAGAGTTCTTGTAAAGAAGATAAAGTAGTACACAGCCTTCACTCAAAGCTATGTAAAGCTTAAAATAGATCTAGGCCGATAATTTGCAAGTGGACCCCCAGCAGCCCTTGCCAACCATAGACTCAGTGATAAGGCGTTTGTCGCCATGTATAAATCACTTGCTGCTCATTGGATAAAACGAGTATTGCGAGAACCCGTTGTGGACAATGCGTGAGGGAAAATACCCATTAGTGTCCACATTAATAAAAACAGTACAGTGCGTAAAATGTCACTTGCACAAGGCTACGTAGACCCCATGAACCATTTGAAAAAGGCATGGGTCGCCACGTATACTAATATGGCATTAAAATCGGTCAGTAATGTAAAGTAAAGCTCGCTAGGATCACAGCTAAAGTGATCAAACACTGGTGAAAAGGATAAGTAAAGCTCGCAAAAAATGATGCGTGAAAGGTAACTAACAAGTACCATTCCCAATATCAAATCAAAGGTATCCGCCAAGTAGTGGTGCGTGCCCCAGCCACGTCACCCTCTAATATGCCTCCGTGTTAAGGTCAGAAATAGCCAAGAAACAGCAATAACCCCGGCGTGCCAAAATTACGTGTATGATTCGTATGTGTAGACGGAGCAGTCCGTGTCCGGCAGCAGTACGCAAAGACTGAGCTGTGCTGCTGTCTATAAGCCAGGCCGTAACCCAGGCAACCGACATGCACACCGCATGCACGTCACTTCCGTAATGGGAACCAAACGGAGGTTAGAACGCTAACCGTTATTCCCAGAGGAAGCTGTCTGGCAGTAGTGGGTACCAGTATCACGTAGGCACGGAGGATAAAGAGGCTCACGCTAAAGAGCTGAATGTATTTATGTTTAAAGAGTACGCTGTGATAGAGAAATGGGGTGTATCCTTAAGGAAAAACTCACAAGCCTGTAGCCAGAAGATAGAAAAAACAAATTTCCTTTTGTGATGGAAAAAGTTAATAAAGTTTTGCGCAAAAAAAAAAAAATGTTATGGCACGCGGGGGGTTATTGCTGTTTCTTGGCTATTTCTGACCTTAACACGGAGGCATATTAGAGGGTGACGTGGCTGGGGCACGCACCTATACTTGGCGGATACCTTTGATTTGATATTGGGAATGGTACTTGTTAGTTACCTTTCACACATCGTTTTTTGTGAGCTTACCTTATCCTTTTCAACAGTGTTTGATCACTTTAGCTGTGATCCTAGCGAGCTTTACTTTACATTACTGACCGATTTTAATGCCATATTAATATACGTGGTGACCCATGCCTTATTCAAATGGTTCATGGGGTGTACGTAGCCTCGTGCGAGTGACATTTTATGCACCATACTGTTTTTATTCATGTGGACACTAATAGGTATTTTCCGTCACGCATTGTCCACAACGGGTTCTCACAATACTCGTTTCATCCAATGAGCAGCGAGTGATTTATGCATGGCGACAAACGCCTTATCGCTGAGTCTATGGTTGTCAAGGGCTGCTGGGGGTCCACTTGCAAATTATCGGTCTAGACCTATTTTAAGCTTTACATAGCTTTGAGTGAAGGATGTGTACTACTTTATCTTCTTTACAAGAACTCTCACAAGTGCAGGATTATATGGACTAATTGGGTATGCCCTTGGTTAGCTGGGATTACCTTCCTTCTTTATAATACCTTTAGAACCAGTGCTTTTCAGCATATTTGGGGGCACTTGTCGTAGGGCATGAGTACTCTCCTTTTTCTTTTTATTTCGGATCACAGCAGGTCTTTAGTTAGCATTAAACCATCCCTCTAGGATTAAGGAATTTATTTTTGATGGACACTATGACTGAGTTTCTTTTTATCCCACCTGTTGGGTACCATTCCTGACCACACTGGAGGCTGAATTTGCCTTAAGACTCAATTCTTCATCCTTGGGTATTACGTACAATCAAACTGGAATTGGGAAATTAGGATATCCTTTACTGGCTTTTGGTAGTCTCCATGTTCGTTTTCGTCCACTTCATGGGTGATCTTGGTTAAGGCGGAGCACTACTTTCAACCTTTATCACCTCTACACCTTACCTTTAAGAGTTTGCTCTCATTTCTTTCTTACTATCTGAGATTGGGAACTACCTTCTCTTTGACTGACCATAGCCTGTGTGGCAACTATTCTTTGATAGCTTAAATTCTTTTTGTTCATATCTAGGCCTCGTGTGAAGACTACGTCCATTAAGGAGGACATGTTATAATCAAACTAATTGCTGGACCTTATAAACTGACGCATTTCTCTGGTAATCTTACCTTTGGTAAGAAGCAGCTTTTGAATCTTGCTACTTTAATACTCTCTATTGCACGTAGGGTGTTTTCTTCAATTTGGGGACATATTTGTCTGTATTCTCAAGCTTTGTCTAATTTTCACTCTATTTTACACAAAGGACACTAGTTTTATTCTAACTGCTCTTCCTTCACTGCATTACTCTTTGATCATTTTGAATCATATTCAGCATGGCTAATTCCTCTTTCACTATGAATTTTTGCTCCATGCTTCTCTGTTGGACTTTCCACTGTCCAAACTCAAATCTTCTTCCCTTTTTCTAACGCACTTGTCTTTTATCCAATAATTTAACATTTTATCATATAATGGTTTCTAAATATTCTCTATATTGTATAAAATTCACAGCCCTGAAGAAGCCCTTGTGAAGGGTGAAACACGTTGGCTGTTTTCTGCATATGTACAAAGGACTTTTGGAGAATAAAAGACTTGCAACAAAACTTACTACGTCTACGGAATGAACTTTGCGTTTTGTGCACTATTATCTTGTTGATCTTATGTATTACCTCTCATCAGCCGCTTTCTTCCATTTACAGTTCCTTCGGATACGAAGGAACTGACCATATGGGAGGCCATCACGGAGGCCTCGAGGATGGTAGCTAGAATAAAGTAGAAGCGTGTTGCGATCCGTTGGTCTGCGGAACAATGAGGCTCTGATTGTTCCCTCCTTCGCATGAAGGGTGAGGTCCAAAAAAGGGAGGCATTTGACCTGAATTGTGATGTAAATTTGAGATGGGGCTGGCAGTTATTGAGCCAAATAATGAAAATGGACAGATTGTCAGTTGTGTCATGCCAAATTAGCAGGATATCGTTAATATACCTCCGCCACAGACCAATTTGATTAAGAAAGGGGTTCACTGTGGTTAGAATGTGCGTGGTTTCTAAATTATGGACATAGAGGATGGCAAAATTGAGAGCGAAGCATGCTCCCATGCGTCGGCATTGGAGGTCACACTGCTTCTGTTCCGAACGGCACAAAGGTGTCACTGTGTCGATGTTTGCAGAAAACAGCTGTGGAACCCACTTCTGAGGCCCAGGACTGAAGAGGGAACCTCAGGCAAGGATAGAACTCACAGATGGCAGAGTCCATCAGCACCAGCAGAGTTACAAGAAGTCTTTTGTGTCCCTGAGACTTTAGAAAACAGGAGGCAAGCCAACAAGCCCTTGGAAAAACTTGGGTTCAAGGATGTACAAAGCAGGCCCCGTACCTCTCACTCTCAGCAAGCTGAACCAGGCAGCAGGCCAACACAGCAGAGCTGGTAGCAAAGTGGCAGTTCCTCCTGCAGAACAGCGGCTCTTCTTCCAGGCAGAATGTCCTTGGCTCCAGCAAAGTTCTGATTTAGTGGTTTCAGGGTTCCAGTACTTATACCCAAATGTGCCTTTGAAGTGGGGGGAGACATCAAAGAGGCCTTTGACGATCACAAGGTCCCTGCCTTTCCTGCCCTGGATCCAGACCCACTACAGGGGGTGTGCAGCTCTTTGTATGGGGGCACACACATCCCTATTCAGGTGCAAGTGTCGGCCCCTCTCAATCTACGTCATGATGGCCTATCAGCCTGGTAATGAGCCATCAAGATGCAAATATCACACCGCTTCTCCCTTTGTGTGACTGTCTTGAGGGAATACACAAAACCCAGCTGTCACCCAACCCAGATGTGTATTCAGAGACAGGCAGAGGCACCGAATGGTTAAAGTAAGAAAATGACAACTTTCTAAACGTGGCATTTTCAGACTTACAATTTAAAATCCAGCTTTACCATAAGTCATGATTTTAAATTTTGAATCCAGAGACACCCAACTCCAAATCTCTATATTTTCCCAACTGGAAATTACACTTAAAAGATGTTTTAAGCCAAACCCACTATTAACCTATGGAAGAGATAGGCCTTGCAGTAGTGTAAAACAAATTCAGCAGTTTTTCACTAGCAGTACATTTAAAACTCAAAAGTACATGTCCTACTTTTAAATACATCGCACCTTGCCGATAGGGCTGCCTAGGGCATACCTTTCGGGTGACTTAAATGTAAAAAAAAAGGGAAGGTTTGGGCCTGGCAAGTAGGGCTACTGAAGTGGGTGGCACAATCAGTGCTGTAGGCTCCATTGTAGCATTTAATGTACCGACCCTGGGCACCTATAGCACACTTTAATAGGGACTTATAAGTACATTAAATATGTCAATTGTGGATAAACCAATGTTAACTGTTTAGAGTACAGAGCGTAGGCACTTTAGCACTGGTTAGCAGTGGTAATGTGCTCAGAAGTCTAAAGCCAACAAAAATGAATTCAGCAAAAAGTGGAGGAGGAAGGCAAAATCTTTGGGGGTGACCCTGCAAAAAGTGCCATGTCCAACATCCGCAAATAGGAGCCAAGGGGTCTTTCGGCCAGCAATCTTTGGAGCATCATTTTGACAGTCCTCCATCTGGGTTACCACATCATTTGGGTAAAGATAAAATAGGATTGGGGCAAGCACACATCCTTGTCATGCCTGTTTTGGACCCCTTTACTGTCAGTTAACTCGCCGTACTGCCCCCAGTGTATCTTGAGGTATTCAGATAATGTCTAGCACGGTTGGGTAAACCCCATTTTGATTCAGTACCTCCCTAAGCATGCTGCGAGGGACCACATCGAATGCAGATTTTAAGTCTATAAACTCTTCAGATAAGTGAGATTCCTGGAGAACAACTGTCTTCCAGCAGATGGTTAAAAATGTAAACACTTGATCAATAGTGTTAATGTTTTTTCTAAATCCTGCCTGTTAATGTGATATATGGCCATGTCGGAACTGGGGTGGCGTGGTGAAGCAAAATAACGATGGATTAAACCCAGATCTGTGACTGGGGGTGAATGTTTGCCATTGTGCAACATTCCGTCCATCATCTTGTGTGTTTTGTTAATGTGATAGGGCATTATGATCTTCTATCCATTGTTCGAGTTTGTCCAAAATCTGCCTGCAAAACACTTTGAGAGGCCTCAATAAGGCTTTTAGGTCTATACTTCATTTGGTGTATCCCAAGGGCCCTTTTTATAAGTGCACACAAGACACAATACATAAAAAAATTGGGGCCTAATCGCCAAGTAATTCTGGAGTAAGTAAAATAGCACTCTTGTAGTACTTTTTTTTACATACTCTTAAATGCCTCTGAGAATTGGCTCCAAAACATCTAAAATTTGAATACAATGGAATTAATCCAGTAATTTATACAGTTAGCACAAATAGAAAGGACTGTGCCATCTTTGCCCATCTTTATTTACAGAGAAATAGACGTTTTGGGGATAATTCACAAATGCATGTCAGAGATGTAAAAGAGCTCTTCGGTGGCACTACTTTTCATACTCTTAAATGCTTTTGTGAATTTGCTAAATATGACCAAGCTTAATATTACTGATAAGTACTTATACACCAGCAGTAGGTGCGGTGGGAATGATTAAATGTCTGCCTGTTGAGAGGTAATGATTCTTATTATTGGAAGCTGTTCAATTACATTTTAACAATGCTTTTCAAGGTTTTCACAGAAAAAGTAATGCTGTACTGACCAGTTATGCTATAGACTATTATGTGTATTTGTAAAGCGCAGTATCACCAGCAAGGGTATCCTGATGCTCAGCATGTGTGTGCCTAGCCCTGCCTGCGGTAGGTTGGTTAATTGAAAAGCCAGGTCTTTGGCTTCTTGCGGAATTCAAGAAGCGAGGAGGAGGCTCTGATGTGAAGTGGGAGGCCCTTACATTGCTTTAGTAGTGATGTCTATGCATGGGATGTGTGCAAGTAGGGGTCCTGCGGAGCAGAGGTGTCTGGGTGGAAGGAGATGTGACTGAGACATATTTTGTGTAGTAGCTTGAATGTGTATGTGCGGAGTTTCAAATGAGCACGTTTGTGTATTGGGGCCAGTGGAGCTCCCTGAAGTGTGGGAGGTTGAGGATGAGTTTGCCTACAAATTCTGAATGGTTTGTAGTATTCTAGTGAGTTGCTTGGTAATCCTGGCATAGAGGGTGTTCTCGTAGTCCAACTTGCCGCTCCAGACACAGCGCACTGCCGGCTGCCCCATCGGGGGCTTGGGGAAATCTCTCTTTCTGCCATTTTGTCCCACCCACCATCCCCTGAGGCAGCAGATTGTGTTATCTGAATGTGATTCTTTTCCGTTGCAGGTTTGCGGATGTTTTCAGGTAGCTAGTCATTACTGTCTTTCGGTTTGTTGCAATTTGGTCTGTCTAACATCTTTCCTTTGCAGTGGTCCGCAGATGTCGTATTTTACTTTATGGTATCCTTGGTCTGTGGTAAGGTTATGATTCTTGGGGCATTTGCGGTCCTTAGTATGCATCCCCATTGTTAATGGGGATAGGTGAGGGCAGCAGTCTCTCAGGGACCTCCAGGAGGCGCTTACGGCCAGTCGGCTGGGCGGTGCGGGGGAGGAGAAGTGCATGCTTAAAGAAGGCCCTTGCTGCCAAACACCGCACGGGCGCATGGCCGCCAAGCTATCATAACAGCGCAGCTCCTTGGGGGGTGATATTTGAGGGTGTAGGGGGTGCCCGAGGTAGGTAACCTTCTGGGCAGACGGGCCTCCTTCGCAAGGTCACTCCGGGGGGACCTCACACGTAGTTGGGACCAGTCATGATCTTATACATAGACTGAATGCAGGATACGCAGAGACAATGTATATATTTTACAGTTTAAGATTAGGAATGGCTATGTATTAGAATGTCTGTTAAGGATAGCCATCCACAAATATTGTAAATAATATTGTACACAAATATTGTAAATAATATTGTATGCAGTGTTATGGGGGTTTCTGTGTACTGAAATGAACTAAAAATGCTGATGTGTTGTTTTTGTTAATAAAAAACGGCCGGGTTGTTACAACCTCTAACCCAAAAAGAGAAAAGTTCTGTTGGTAGTTGTGTGCGATCTATGCCTGGGGGAGAGGGGGGCGTTTAGGGGCGGGGACTCTGCAATACCTGGCCATATTAATACATATAAGTACCCCCTAGGATGGGCCCTGAACAGCCCAGATGGCAGTGTGCTGTGTATATAAAAAGTTGGACATGTACTTTTAAGTTTTACATGTCCTGGTGGTGGAAAACTCTTAAATTAATTTTTCCACCACTGCAAAGCCTACCTCTCCAATAGGATAACATTGGGTTTCCTTATTACATTTAATAAGTGATAACTTTCAATTGGAGCAGGTTGTCAGGTCAAGTTGGTGTCTAATGAATAGTAATTTAAAGTCATCTTTAATGGTAAGGTCAGAGTTTTGAAAGTTGGCATTTTCTTGTTCTAACCATTTGAATAGTTTGGCTGATAAAACTCTTCTATGTGCAAATGGTTTCTGTAGCAAAGCTGGCACTTTGTACCTGATTCTCAAAGGAAATCATAAATCTGTAATGGAATTCATAAATATTTACAGGTATATTCAAGCAAATCTGTGGCACGCAACATTTTCTATGTGCAGGGAAATATTGTTACCATGGAGAAATCCCTTTCCGTACACTCCCAGCAAATCTGCAGGTGATCCATTCCCCTTTCCATTCTGGAAGACGGGCTACTCCGGCTTTCGGCTGGAGTATATCTTTGACTCTTTCCAAGGTCGAAAGAGGAAGGAGAGGGGTTTGTGAACTATGAGAAACAGCACTGTTTAATTGGCATTGACAAACTTCTAAGTCTAATCACACACACACCCATATCCCACCACTTGAGTGGGATTTATAGAGGAGAACTTTGCACTTGTGGTGGAGATCTCCACACATGTAGTGGGCCTATGCCTGCGGGAATTGCTCTGTGAATTCCTACAGGTGTAAATAAGATAAATTCAGTCAAACATACATTTATGATCAAGTTTAGCTTTGTGAATAGGCTCGTTTGTTTTTCTTGAGGAAAGCTTCTGGTTCAGCCTTTGAAGACGCTACAAAAGGATCACACTTTAAGCTGCTTTAGAATCCACAGTACTATGGTTCACAATTAGAATTGGTACTCTTGTGAACTTAAAGACCATGTAGATGCCTGGTGTGAATGGCAATTACCGTCTTTACGACCCTCCTCAGATTTCTGGGTGAATACTCAGTGCGACCAGATTAGGTCTTGAATATAAAGGATGGCCCTTCAATTTTGAATTCCTACATAGTGACCAAACAGACTTGGTGTCAAAAGAAGTAAGTCACTGTAAGTCCTGGTGGCACATCTAGAGGCAGGTATAACTTGAAGCCAATTAAGCTACAGAGAGGTATCTATATGTCTGTGTATATGTGACTTAGCACAAACATAGCTGCAGAGTAGCAGGTGTTTTCATGGGCTGTATATGGTGAGTAAAAAATGATGGATTTAACGCAGATCTGTGACTGAATGTTTGACAATGTTCAGCACTCTGTCCATCATCTTTTTGTGTTGCTATAGTCATCCTAAGTGGGAAGGGTATGCCCAGACATGGGTCCCGTGCTCACTATGCCACTGGATTCAAGCTAGCCTTCCTGATGAAGGGTAATACCCTGAAACCGGTCCCAGGATGCTTGTTTTCCGGTCCAGGGATGACCTGGGCTGGACTGTTCCCATGGAGGGAGGGTCAAGACTGATTTGCATATAGCTGGGTTCAAACTGGAGAGGCATGGTGAGTAAATAAACAATGGATTTAACCCAGATTTGTGACTGGGGTTGAATGTTTGACAATGTTCTGCATTCCGTCCATCATCTTTTTGTGTTGCTATAGTTGCCCTAAGTGGGAAGGGTATGCCCAGACAAAGGTTCTGTGCTCGCTATACCACTGGATTCAAGCTAGCATGGCTGATGAGTGGTGATACCCTGAAACCAGTTCCAGGATGCTTGTTTTCCGTTTCAGGGAGGACCTAGCCTGCCAGTTCGGGTTGGACTGTTCCCATGGGGAGCAGGGTCAAGACTGATTTGCATATAGCTGGGTCCAAACTGTGGTGGCATGGTGAGCAAAAAAGCGATAGATTTAATCCAGATTTGTGACGGGGTGAATGTTTGAAAATGTTCAGCAGTCCGTCCATCATCGTTTTGTCTGGCCATGGTAGGAGTGTACAGAAAATTGAAAGTTGTTTGGGGGGGGTCATTGCAAAAGCTGTCTAAAATCAGGGGTTGCCACACACGGACAAGAGGTTCAGAGCCATGTCAAAATACACAATAAAAGGAGCTTGTTGACTCAAAGGTTTCTGGAGAGTTAGATATTCGTTGCACAGTAGGAGAAGTTTTGATGTCTTGTCTTTTTCTGTCTGTAATTTACAATTTCTACTGCTGGTACTCCATAGTGGTAATATCGATTTCGCTCAAAGGTGTGGTGGGGCCACTGAGTGCATGTTCTTGAAATTGCTGCAGCAGACTTTGAAGATGTTGTTGGCAAACTGAGCGAGGCAATGAGTTCTTTAAACAAGGGAATAATCCAGCTACTCCTCATCATTCCTTTCAGCAGATGTGCCAGAAAGATGTATGCCTCACTAATGTGAGGTCAGATGGGACTTGGAACCCTACATAGGCTGTTTAATGTCGCTAGATGCTCACTTGTTTGCTGATTGGACAGACAAGGTAAGATGATTTTTCTGTAATCACGGTTTATGAGTGCTTGCAAATTGTAAATAAGGCTTCTGGTTTTTCATTTTTTACAGATTTCTATAGATAAATACATACAGAAAACAATGTGTTTCCTGTCTTAGCAGATAGGCAGCATGAAGAGTTAAAACTAGGATGAGAGTTCCTTAAATAGGCATTTATAATGCTAAAATGCACCTGTGAGTTTAGCGTTTTGTTACATGTGGCTTCTTGATTTGCTAAATTGTGACAGGCATCCATTTATGAGTGCACGTTCAAGAGTTAAATAAAGGTGAAAATATTCCATTTTACAGCTTCATTTATCCTTAAATGCAAAATAAGTATGGATAAATACTAATATGATGGGCAAAAAATAAATATGGCTAAATACAGACAGAAATGTTAAAAAAATAAATACCATGAAACCGGTTCCGTCCATCATTTGTTTGTTGCTATAGTAACCCTAAGTGGGTATAAAGTCGGTATAAATGTATACCTGTGAGAGGAAAAAGATAGCATTATGATAGATCTTTAACCCCTTCGCTTAGGCCTTTTCCCCCCCTGAGCTAAGCCTTTTTTTGGCTATTTGGGGTACACCTTGGTTCAATACATTAGAACTCTATCACTTGACCAATAATCAGAATTATATATATATATATATATATATATATATATATATGTAACCAAAAACGCCCAGAAGCTTGAGGCCGCACACAGCTGCAGGTGAGTTACAAACTCCATTTGAACCAAGCAGGCAGCTTAACATCCCTTTGAAGTCCATGGCCTGACGCGTTTCGATGCCACTGTTTGCATCTCCTCAGAGGCCGTGTCAGCGGAGGTCATTTATGGCTGCCGCAATCACGCAGGGGAAACGCGTTACATATACATATATATATATATATATATATGGCTCATTTCAGTTTCGGTTTCACTGAAATGACGTCAGCGCGACGTGCGCGCTGATAGTCATTTCAGGGAAACCATCTACACAGCCTCTGGAGCTGGGGAAGCTCTTCCCCAGCTCCTGAGGCTGTTGGGGGTGAAAAGAAATCCCTCTGGTGCCCGCACAAGAGGAATTTCTAGTGCCATGTGATTGGACGGCCGGGGGCCGTCCTACGCACATGAGCACTGGTGTGTCGGACGGCCCCTGGCAATCCGACGCACCAAAGGGGTTAAAAATGCTTACTAAAGTTTCAAATGACCACCAGGCTCATTTAAGTCATTTAAAAAGTGGGGTGTACCAGATTTGTTAGCTCACAGACTGATAATGCCTATTAATTGAATCTTACAATGAAGGGTGTAAAGAAGATATATGATTCTGATTATTGGTCAAGTGATAAAGTTCTAATGTATTGAACCAAGATGTAAATCAATAGCTGTATATGCTTTATTGCCACCTTTTCAAATTAGTATTTGTGAAACTTATGACAGGTCGCACTTTCAAGAGGACTAATTTCCTACCAAACTCTATTTTTTTTTATTCTGAAAGTACACCATTTTTTCTTAGTTGGAACAAGGTATATCCCAATTGCAATTATATGGATTGTTCTGGCTACCTTTAACAATACATTGGCGCCATATTCACAAATTACAGACAGAGATTCACACCTCCACCTTAAAGCATTTTTATGTTGTTTTACTATTCACCAGCTTTCCTAGTAATATCCTTGAAAAGGTGTGCCAGACTTAAATTTCTAAGCAAAATGGCATGTGACATTTTTTCAGGCTCCTATTCCCACTCATTGGATTTCTACATAAAGTAGAATTCCACTTTGGGAAAGAAGCACCCTGTACAAACACACATGTTTTCTGTGGGTAAGATTCTTTTTCTTGGGGAGAAAGTTCTTCAACTTACATGCCCAGCAAATCTTGGTGATGGACGCATTCCACTTCCTATCTTAGACCCACTTGGCCGGAGAACATTTCTGACAAAATCCATGTTGCAAAGAGGTTGGATCAAAGTTTGGAAATGCCATGTTTGTGAGGGTACCCAAACTTCTAAGGCAAACCACACCTCAGAACGCCCACTTATGTTTCCACCCTTTGAGTGTGATTCGCTACTACAGATATATTGTTACGGGTAAGAGAAATCTTCAGTAAAACATGTATTTATGCCTGCCAGGGATATTTCTGTGAATTTCTGGCCTGTGCAAATAAGGTATTTTTAGCCACAAACTCACATTCAAGGGCAAAAGAAACTCTGTAAGTACTCCACTTGTGTGTATGTCTATTTGCGCCTCTTTGTCGGATGTTGTTGATACCTAGAGTCTAGTCCCAGAACATGTTTCAGTGTTGGTGAGAATGCTACTCAAGATTGAGTTGTTTGGGTTATGAGAAACATAATTTTGGTGTCTAGATAAAAGGTAGAGAGTAAAAGAGCTATGCAGTTTATCAAGCAGTGTTAAACCATACAGTTTGTCCTCACACAAAAATAATGTATGTTAATTTAGTTTCTAATGAGAAAAGCCTGTGCACTTGAAACCCCGAAACCGGTCCTAGGATGCTTGTTTCCAGTCCAGGGAGGACCTGGCTTGGCAGTTCGGGCTGGACTGTTCCCATGAGGCACAGGGTCAAGACTGATTTGCATATGGCTGGGTTCAAACTGGAATGGCATGGTGAGCAAAAAAACGATGGATTTAGGCCCAGATCTCTGTACTGGGGTGAATGTATGACATTGTTCTGCATTCTGTCCATCAACTGTTGTTTTTGCACTTGAAACAGTAGTCATTTAATTGTTTGTGCTGCTGCCACATGCTGTTGATTACAGGCATGTATGTCAGTATTACAGAACAAATTTGTAACATGACCTATTAGTTATACTATGCTATTAGAAAGACAGAGGAAACACCCACTCAGGTTCACAGCCTGAGCACCATGAACATCCGCTATTGTGTGTAGTGATTTACATGTATCTGCAAAAGTCACAGGTTTTCATCAAAATGTTAGACTGTTCAATAAACTAGGAGTGAATGAAAAATAAGTTTGAAATCATTAAATGTCTCTCTCGCCTTGTACCACACATTGTGTGGAGGTTGGTATCATTGTGGATATTATGCACCACACAATTCTCTACATCTCAGACCACATCAAAAGGGATTTGCAGCAAAACCACAGGGCAATAACTGTGGTTTCACTACTGTCAAAATTTGTGGCAGTGCTTTTTTGTCACAGAATGGAATAATTTCATTATACTGTGCCTCTAGCTGCAGGCATGTCACAGCTATTTACCATATTCTATAGAATGTGTTGTGCATTTGTGCCCGGGGTAATTTCTTTTCAAACAGCTGCAGCACACCTTGACAAACTAAGGCCCAAATTTACCAGTCACACAAAGCAGAACAGCAATCAAAGTTGCTGCACTGAGGTGTGTAACAGAGAGAGTATAAATGCTCCATATCGCCAGAGATATGGCACAATCATGCTCTCTCCATCACTGGCACACACCTTTGCCCCACAGTGCAAAGGTATCTCTGTGAGTCGAGCATAGGTTTTGTACTAGAAGGGTATCCTTGCAGTGCAAAAAATGATGGTTAGACTACCATTAGAGATTTTCCCACTTTGAATGTGTGCTGTAGGGTGCAGCACACATGCAAATAGGAAAACGTTAGAAGAAATAAAAGCATTTCTCCTTTTCAACGCCTGCTTCAAAGTGTCATTAATTTTTGGTGCAGAACTGTGTCTATTATTAGGTAGATAGATAGGGTTTTGCACTAAAAACCTGGGGTGGTTGCATGGAAACGCCCATGTACCATTCTAGGGGTGGGCAGAGTTTGTGGAGTTTCACTTCGTGGAATTCTATGGAGTTACATAAAAACTCTACCAGATTCTATGGAGTTCTGTGAGTGGGCGAAATGTACACATTGTGCTGATTTTTTAGCCCAGGAGCTTGTTCCGCTCTGCAATAACAGCGTGAACTGCACCACACGGCATGCCACAGGCCACTGCTTCTTTCCTCCTGCTCGAGTAGATTTTCTACTCGAGCTGCAGCTTTCTCCCCACAAACGGTTGCCAATGCCCGCAACCGCCTGCATTGAAACAATCTCGCCGGGTCCCGTCCTAGCAATGGTGAGCTCCGTGCAAGAAAAAACTCCACCATGCAGTGGTTGGCAGAGGTTTGCTGGAATTCCATGTTACAAGTATAACGCATAGTGGACAAAGCTCCACAAGCTCCACTGGTGGAGCGGCATTTATCTCCCATTTTTAGCACAACCTATGGAATGCCCCCATGATGCAGAGTAACGCAAAACAGTGCTTTGCACTGCGTTGCATTACTTTCAGGCAATTTTCTATTGCTAAACAAGTTTGCACAGGTATACATCAAACCCAGAGCAAAAGGTTTGTAAATCTGGTCAGAAAAGGTGTTTTTATGCTCTTGTAGGATTCTTGAATATTGTACAAGCAGTAGAAACATACCAGTAGACAATTGTGGATAAAGTATCACCATACCAAAATATCATGGGCAAAATTTTGAGCACCCAAATTTTGTGAAAGTAAGTATGCCGGGCCAAGTATAGATTCAATATACTTAACTCTACATATATGTACCTTGCAGTATGGTTGTTTGACGTTACAATGCATGTCAATACAACACATGCATTTACCGTGTATGTAATACCATGAGCATATATACATGCACACACACAATAAACATATAATCACTGGAAAAAACAAAGGTTAAGGTAACATTATAGTTAAATAAAAGTATTAGTGAAAACAAAACGTTTTAAACTAAGAAAAGTACTGAAATTCACCAGTTACAGTTAATTAAAAAAATTATAACTCGTGACTCTCCATGCACAATGTTGTTGTCAATGATGTCATTTGAGATTGCATCAGTGATGTTATTCGTGATGTCATAAAACACGTAATGAGACTTGTAGTATGTGAGGTCATAAGCACTGCATGGTGAGGGCACAATATTTGGTGTAATTCCGTCCAGCCATTTTATCCAAATCGCTGTTCAATTTTCCTATGAAAAATTAAATGGAGAAAAATAATTTTGAGACCCCCGTTGATCTCTGCACCACATGATGGATCACCCAGAAACTATCCAGAAAGGAGCTGAGGTGGATGAGATTTTCTTTTTGGAAGGTATCGTGAAGTTTCGTCAAACAGGCAAAATTTATAAGGGAACCCAAAAAATCAATTTCCTTTTGGAAACGCGGTCCTAACTATAACTACCCAGTGGTGACCACCACTGGATAACATATAAATATATATAAATATCTATTTTTTTGTGAGACCCCCCCAACCGCCCCCTATTTTTTTTCCTTACCTTCCTTTACCTCTACCCATCCATAATCCTAACACCACCCTTACCTCCTTTATCTCTACCCATCCCTAAACCACAAATTCATCGTTACCTCCCTTCACATCTACCTGCACGTAAACTCCGTTTTTGGAAAAGGATATAAATATATATATTTTTTAATTACCTGCGTTGTAAACTTCTGCATGGCAAAGGTAACATATTGGCATGCATGATAAAGGCATGCAGGGTAATGGATTTTATATATACCTCATCAAAATATATAAACGTGGAGTTAGACATAGTACATTTACATTTACCTATTTGTACTTACCTTCACAATATTCCGGTTGTGAATATGTATGCCACAATAATATTTGTATGATAATATTTCTGTCCTCAATATTCTGACATACAACCCAATAGATATCGCGCATGTGACATAGAAAAATGTATTTGTTTAATGTACAAATGACTTGCATTCCAGACCTCATTATTACTCATTCACTCACTGCTCCAAAAAAGTATTTCGGGCAGCACATTATGGATTACAGAGCATAGAAACAATAGTCCTGAGAAGTTGCGTTTCCTACTTAACGGCGGTCGGGAGCAGGGGTAGGGTCGCGGGGGAATGCGGGAGGTGGGAGAGAATGGGAAAAAATATTTAAAATCGCTTACCTGCCTGCCAGATGCCGCCTCTCTGTCTTCTTCACCTGCTTCTTTAACGACTCCAGGAGCAGGAAGCACCCAGGCTTCCAGACTTCCCTAGCCAATCACGAATCTTCTGATAGCAGTGTTGTGATTGGTCTGAGCACCATGGTTCGGTGCTCAGAGGGTAACTAGGAGCCTGTGGATGTTCTCCACCCAGGCTGTGCATTACAGCCGGTGGAGAACATGCAAAGTGCGCATGACTGCTTGGCTGGCCCAAGACGACTGGCCAAATAGTCATGCACACTTAGAGAGTGCCATCACCCCTCCCCCTGCTCCTCTAACAGCCTAGCCCAGCCCCTAACCAGCTGACCAACGGAGGAAAAATAAAATGATAACAACAATGTGTTACTATAATTTTATTTTTTCCTTTTTGGCCCAGAACAGTGGGGCGATGCTCCTCCGCCTTAGCGGAGGAGCTGCCCCTGAGCTCTCAGCAGCTTGGAACAAGAAAGGAACTTTTTGGTAGCTGAGGTGGAATTTGAGTATAATCTATTTAAAAAGTTAAACAGTTTATGTTACAAAATGTGAGTGCTGGTAGTGTTGAAAATATTAGTGCTGCAGAGGTCCAATAATAACTAGTTTAGATTTTTTTTTACCAACATTCCAGAGTTTGTCTTTCGGTTTGGGCTTGATTAATGTAAATAATTCCACTGTGAGTGGATGGAGTGTTTTAATTCCATTATACCACACAGCCAGGAGCTTAGCCTATCAATAACAGTCCTCTCCTTTGCTGGATGATGTTAAAATTGAAAAAATGCACAAAGGCCTTTTAAGCATGGTTAAATAGGATAAACCGTAATTGTGGAATGGATTCATCAGTTCTGTATTGATCTATTATGAGGTTATTAAATCTATTTTCTTTGGTAATGATCATTACTTGAATGTAAAGACATATTTTCCAAACCAATTGACAACAGCATAATGGTAAAAAAAAGTACAATTCTAGAATGCAACAGAGACAAGATGTCATGTTTTCGTTGATTTGCTCAAAGAAAACATTTTAAAATTAGTAGTTGAGGATATTTCATTATAGCTTTAGCAACAGGAGTAAGTAAAACAAGTGAAAGCATTCTCCCTCCAATGTACTACATTTATTTTTTATACATGTATTTTTGTGTGCCTTAAAATCCCGGCATTGAATCAGTGCAAACTAAATATCTATAGGTAGCTTAATATATGCAGATAAACATATTTGCTACATACAGTTACGCGCGTATCTGAAACTGGTGCTTCTAAACAAAAAACACAATTCTATTTGCATTTCTTGAAACAAACCCAAATACATTTTGCATGTTAAAAATGTACTGCTTATATATTGCAACTTAGAGAGATGGCCTTACCACAAAGTAGTTAAACTACGAATCCCTAATTTTCCTCATATGAAGGTGAAGATTGCAAGGATGATAAAACAAGAGGAGAATTCTGTGGCGGCGCCAAGCGTTGACTAATTATCCATTGCTGTTAATCAGCAGTAACACTGTTAAATACGACTTCGGTGATGTTCCTGGTGCGAGCAGGCTTGTTACGGCCAGGTACTAACCGTGAGGTAATCCATTATTTAGACAACTTGTATTATTTCATTCTATGCTGATAGGTTATTTAAGTGAACTGGTAGCCGGCTCGTTTAAGCTGCTACTGTGTGGAGGAGAATCATGTCTTAACCTCTTTTGCCTTCCAAATCAATGCTCACAGTCAGACTCAAAAGTACTTTCTACAATTTGAAGTTCTGTTGCATGATAACTTCATTTTCGAGGTCATATTGATTCTTAGCTTGTGCACTTTACACATCAAGTATAAATCATCTTGCAGAAGACTGAGCTGAACTTACAGTATCTGTTCTCTTTTGCCTTAAACCATTTAGCAACTAGAATAATAAAGAAATGGACATTCAAAGCTACAATGTACTCAAGCAGCCTTATGCTCTGTCAGAATTGAAGTCATGCACATGTGTGAAGAGTTCATTTGAAGAATATTTGTGCTGCTGTGTCATCCCCAAGAGCCTTATAAAATGCGTGCTGTTAGAAATGGGGGTCTCTAGTTGGCAGAGGTAGGTACCTTTGTCCAAATAGGGACCCATGTCAGGGTAAAGGGGATACACTTCTAAAATAACCCCTGCTCACACCCTTGGTAGCTTGGCACGAGCAGACAGGCTTATCTCAGAGGCAGTGAATAAAGCATTGGTGAACACATACAGTAACAAAGTGAAAACACTACAAATGGACACCACACTAGCTTAGAAAAATAAGTAATCTTTATCTAAACCAAACAAGACAAAATGACAAAAATCTACAATACAGTAATAAAATAGGACTTTCAAATGGTAGAAATAGTTCCGCTCAAAGCAAATTGCAGATGCGACACTTTTCACACAAAGTACCTTGGAGGCGTCGGGCACTCAAACAAAAAGGGTCGCAGGGAAGGTGATACGTCGGTTCCTTACACTCAGGGAAGGTAATGCGTCGGTTCCTTGCTCCGGGGGAGGCGATGTGTCAGTTCCTTACTGCTGCACAGGGGAGGTGATGCGTCGGTTCCTTACCGGAGAGGAGGTGATGCGTCAGTTTCTTACTGCATGGGGAGATGATGTGTCGGTTTCTTACTGCGTCCCCCAACGATGCGACAGACTTGGCGCCTCGATGCGATGATCCGTGACGATGCATGGGTTCTTGCAGCCACACAGCAGGCCTTGTGTCAGAATCGGTGCCGTGATCTCAGACTTCGGAGATCAGTGCACTCAATGCGCCGTGCCGTGCGGTGATTTCTCGATCCGCGGGAAGGCGCTGCGGCGATTTCTTCAGCGATGCGTTGGAAACAGGTGCGGATGTGTTGCGCTTCTCGAAGTTGCGTTACTTTTCCCAGCTCCCACCGGCAAACAGCCTCCAGAGGTCCAAAACAACAGCAGGCACCTCTTAGCAGGTCAGAACACCCAGCAAGAAAGTTCAGGGGAGCTGGTGGTGAAGTCTTTGTGACCCTGAGACTTCAGAACAGGAGGCAAGCCCAGTTTCAAGCCCTTGGAGATCTTCTTCAAGCAGGGGACACAGCTAACAGCAAAGTCCTTTCTCCATTCCTTGGCAGCAAGTAGCCACTGCATGCCAACCCCAGACAGCAAACAGCACAGGGGCAGTATTCCTCCTCAGCTTCTCCGGCTCTTCTCCTTGGCAAAGGTTCCTCTTGATTCCCAGAAGTGATCTAAAAGTCTGGAGTCTGGGCCCCTCTGTATATACAGTAAATCTCTTTGTTCTCTTCTGGCCCAGGGCTCTGAGCCCAATCCAAACAAGTTCTGGGGGCACTTTGCACGTGCACAACAACCTCCATTGTCAGTGTGAGCCCTGGTTCCAGACACACAACAGGGGGGCGGAGCCATCATTGTGGAAGGCAGGCACAGTCCCATTCAGGTACAGGTGCTACTCCTCCCACCACTCGAAATGCAGACCAGGCCTATTCAGCCTAGCGCTGACTCATCCAGACTCTCTGGAGCCACTGCACATCCCCAGCCCCTGTGACTCCAAAGCCAGACAGTCAATACACATCCTAGCAGAGGCACACTGGATGGCTAAGCAAGACAATACCTACTTTCTAAAAGTGGTATTTTCAAACATAGAATGTAAAAATCGCCCTCACTAAAAGGTGCATTTTAACATTCTGAGTTCAGGCATACTAAACTTTATTTTCCTACCTTGTTCCCAGGGGTAGTTTTGTTTATAAGATGTTATAAGCAAACTCCCCATTCTATCTTATGGGAATAGGTAGCCTTGCAATAGTGGGGCATGTCCAACCGTTCACATGCACTGCACTCTGCCCACAGGGGTACCTTGGGCCTACCTTAGGGGTGACTAACATGTAAGAAAAGGGAAGGTTAGGGACTGGCAAGTGCGTGCACTTGCCAAGTCGACTTGGCCGTACCAGACTGCACACATGCTCTACAATGGCAGGCCTAAGTTACATTTATAAGCTGCTTATGTGGGTGTCACAATCAGTGCTGCAGGACCACAAGCAGCATTTGATTTACAGGCCCTGGGCACACACAGTGCACTGTACTAGGGACTAATTAGTAGATCAAAACAGCCAATTATGGAAACACCAATCCATACATACAATTTACAGGGAGAGCATATGCACTTTAGCACTGATCAGCAATGGTACAGTGTTCAGAGGCATAAATCCAACAAAAACAGGTCAGAAACAGAAGGCCACAAAGCAAAAAATCTGGGGATAAACCCGCTGTAAAAGCCAGGTCTAACATGTGTCAACTCAACTTTGTGTTCATAGTTGAAATAATGAACAGTTTGCTATTCTCTATCAATCATAATATGGTAATCCATCTCGTTTTCCTTTGAAAAGCACGCTCAAAATATATCATCATAATGTTTATTCCGGACAACAGTCCATAATACATAAAACCTACACGATATAGATTCAAAAAAGAAAAGAAAAAACAGTGGTGAATTTGATTCGATATCTTTATTCGGTATGTATAAAACAAACATAAAAGTACAAGAGAATATGAAAAAAGACAAGTCACATTGCACATGAGTGTATAAAAAGTTATGGGAGATAATAACAAGGCAACGCCCGGTATACACCATAGTACCAAAATTAATCATGCATGAGGCATTTAAAAATATTTTTAAAGTTATGGTGTCCATCTAGGTTCCTGCAAGGTCATTACTATGATAATACGACAATGGATTTACGTATATTAAGTGCATTTATAATCAAAAGTGCTACATTAAAACAGACCTTAACATCATTTAACTCGGACAGATATTTTAAAGCAGCAATATGCGATCTAACACCTTGAGCAAGCAGGAGTGGTTTTAAGAAATAGCTCCTAAAACTTGAATAAAAACCACAAACAGTATAAAGTGTAGTTGTGAATTCAGTTTGGAACCTCAGGAATTAAAAACAAACAACACATATTAACACTTTGGCTACCTGCAATCAAAACAGATCAGCAGAGATACAACTCATCATGACTTACACACGTACAAAATGTATGCATGCAATCATGGTACATTACGTTTCAAAGGAAGGAGTACATACATTAAACGCATATTATTTTTAAAGACTCCTAGAACAGTATGCTGCATACCGTGAGCAGCTGCCAATGATCATCAATGAGTAACATGATAGATACCGATGAATGAAGTACCCCAAAGAGTTCTCAGACCCCTAATAAGCTGCAAGCAACTACGGGTGCAAGTGGATGTGTTGGGTAGAGAAAGGCTTCTGAAAAAGATCTGCAAAGACCCCAGAAACGCTCATGTAGCACAATGAGGTCGTGTTGACACCTGTTGAAAGAAAAATCACCACTGGGCAGGACACATTTCAGGAATAATAGCTCATCACCCAGTCCATCGTTTGGGGACGTTTCAGCAGCTAGTCTGAGTCCGAAGCGGAGCTCGAGTATATCATGCTTCAGGGAAGGGGGCAGGTTAGGCTGGTGAAATTGGCACTTTACATTCCACATTCATTATTAATCTAAGTGAGTTGGAGCCTGTCTGAGGCGTCTGCTCGCAGGGCTCTCATTGATTACATAATTATGTATGCTGACGTTGTAATAAATGCACTTGAAGACAATCTTCATAAATTCCGTCTGCACCTCTGACCCCAGACGTTAGCAACAAGCACTCGAATAAATGGAAACCCCTCGGAGAGTGCTGTGTTTTCGGGGCCTTTGTTCCTCTAATAAATAAGAGTCAGCGCTGAAGTGTCCACGTTTAAACATGTATGCAGCATTATTCCGAGCACACCAGAAGGAGCACAGCCTGTAAACGTGCGAAGTTATGCACAAAAGGCTACCAAGCATATTTGAAAATCAAAATATTTTATCAAGCGGCACATTCAACAGACGGCCAGCAGCTGGTACTTTTGGGAATGCGTATTAACCAACCGAGTAACTTGTCCTATATAAATAAACCCTTAAAATCATTTGTCAAAATTTTTATGAATTGATCAAAGTAAAGCATGATAAGAGCCACCATTGCATGAATGAGGGCCCGTGGGATTGTACCCATTATAGTCATGGCCTTTTAGGACCACAACCCAAGTTGGCGTGAGTGCGCACGCAGACGCACAGATTTCTGTGTAATGTTTGGTAACTGATCATCCTGGCTGCCTTCTTTTATAGGGCATCCTATATTTCAGGGGCTGTGGTAGTACTTGTGTATTCCTTTGAGAATTGTAACCCGTGGCAGTAGATTTATCTCTGAAAGAATGCCGTGTCTTTTACCACTCCCCTGGCCCGCAGCTCACTGCCATTGCTGAGCGATACCACTCGTTGCAGTCACCTGTTTGCCAATTCTGCCACAGGTCTCTTATAGAATGTCAAACAACGTTTCAGATAATGGGATGATAAATTGACAATGGGAAAAGCCTATATGGGAATCATGGCCATGAGTTCACCGAATCTCACACTGTTCTTATGCGGATCAAAAGATGGATCCGCATAAGAACAGTGTGAGATTCGGTGAACTCATGGCCATGATTCCCATATAGGCTTTTCCCATTGTCAATTTATCATCCCATTATCTGAAACGTTGTTTGACATTCTATAAGAGACCTGTGGCAGAATTGGGTCAGTGGCTGAGGGAAGGCGTGCGGCTCTGTCACAGATGGAGGGTGCAGTTTCACAGTTGTGGTGTGAATCTGGTGTTCTGACCTGGAGCTGGGTCCTGAGAGCGTGAAGTGAGGCAATGCCACTGTCAACACCCCAAATTGCAGCACCTGACTCCCAGTGCTTCAGGTTAGAGACATTCACACATAATACAGATGCAACAATTGTGAGCACGTGAACCTTCTGACATGTTGTCGAGGGTGAAAACGGAGTGACGGGTCGCTTACCAGAACGAACCGCAATACCCACCTTCATTGAGGGGGCTGCACAGGGAGCAGCTGGCCCATGCAAAATAAACCTCTCCCCCCACACTTTGGGTCCAACCTGGTGGAGCGCCTGAAGTTTGAAAGTCTGCAACTGCAAGAGAAGTCAGCCACAGCTAGCTTTACACCATTTATTCAATTTGGCCACCCTGATTCAGGGTAATCTGGCACATATAATACTGGCTGGTGAGGTATTTAATAATACCACGAAAGGAAAGTGTAAATTAGGAAGGAAAGGTGGTCCTTTTTCAACCACTGATCCTCACCTCCATTGCATAAGTAGGAAATGACTGGGGAGGGGCTGACAGAAGGCACTGGCGACATTTCTCTGCTACTGAATCCTTAATAGTGGTATTAGTGGTGGTTATGAAGGGCCTACAGCGCACCTTGAACCATGAAAGTGATTCCATGGCGCAAGTAAGATGGAGCATTATCATCAGACTGTTCTGTAAAGGTCGGACAACTGGAATATATGACAAAGGCTCTTAAATTCATGGTAAAATGCAAAACATCTTTCGAGAATGTGCCATCCCATACAAGTATAAATGGAATCTCAAGTGGAACAATTGGAAAATCTAATGTGCACAACCAACGCGAGGACATTAACTTAAGTGCTACAGCCCAAAGGTCTCTGATGAAGCTTGTTCCTCCTGCTGAACCTTTAGTTCACGTTGTGGTTCCCAAAACATATAGGTCTATACCAGAAGTGCAGTTCCCCAGTTTCCTCGCCTCATTTAGTCTGAGATCAGATGGCAGAGTCTCAGCTGTCTCTGCTGGCAGATACCCCTTGCCAGCGGTCTATCTAGCACAGGAACGATGGCTCAAGACTCTCAGGAGGGCAGTCATTTTAGAGCAGCGCTTGTTACACAGATTTTTTTCTGCTCATGACCATGCAAAGCGATACCAAAGGGGACGATGGACGGAGCGTTTGAGCAAATCAAACACTCACCCCCAGTCAACTGATCTGGGTTTAATCCATCATCATTCTTTAGCTCACTCCACCACCCCAGTTCAGACATGGCCATATGCAAATCAGTCTGACCCTGTGCCTCATGGGAACAGTCCAGCCCGAACTGCCAAGCCATGTCTTCCCTGGACCGGAAACAAGCATCCTGGGACCGGTTTCTGGCCATTCAGCCGTCATCAGCCAGGCTAGCTTGAATCCAGTGGCAAAGTGAGCAAGGGACCCACGTCTGGGCATACCCTGCCAATTTAGGGCGAACAAAGCGATACCAAAGGGGACGATGGACGGAGCGTTTGAGCAAATCAAACACTCACCCCCAGTCAACTGATCTGGGTTTAATCCATCATCATTCTTTAGCTCACTCCACCACCCCAGTTCAGACATGGCCATATGCAAATCAGTCTGACCCTGTGCCTCATGGGAACAGTCCAGCCCGAACTGCCAAGCCATGTCTTCCCTGGACCGGAAACAAGCATCCTGGGACCGGTTTCTGGCCATTCAGCCATCATCAGCCAGGCTAGCTTGAATCCAGTGGCAAAGTGAGCAAGGGACCCACGTCTGGGCATACCCTGCCAATTTAGGGCGAACAAAGCGATACCAAAGGGGACGATGGACGGAGCGTTTGAGCAAATCAAACACTCACCCCCAGTCAACTGATCTGGGTTTAATCCATCATCATTCTTTAGCTCACTCCACCACCCCAGTTCAGACATGGCCATATGCAAATCAGTCTGACCCTGTGCCTCATGGGAACAGTCCAGCCCGAACTGCCAAGCCATGTCTTCCCTGGACCGGAAACAAGCATCCTGGGACCGGTTTCTGGCCATTCAGCCGTCATCAGCCAGGCTAGCTTGAATCCAGTGGCAAAGTGAGCAAGGGACCCACGTCTGGGCATACCCTGCCAATTTAGGGCGAACAAAGCGATACCAAAGGGGACGATGGACGGAGCGTTTGAGCAAATCAAACACTCACCCCCAGTCAACTGATCTGGGTTTAATCCATCATCATTCTTTAGCTCACTCCACCACCCCAGTTCAGACATGGCCATATGCAAATCAGTCTGACCCTGTGCCTCATGGGAACAGTCCAGCCCGAACTGCCAAGCCATGTCTTCCCTGGACCGGAAACAAGCATCCTGGGACCGGTTTCTGGCCATTCAGCCGTCATCAGCCAGGCTAGCTTGAATCCAGTGGCAAAGTGAGCAAGGGACCCACGTCTGGGCATACCCTGCCAATTTAGGGCGAACAAAGCGATACCAAAGGGGACGATGGACGGAGCGTTTGAGCAAATCAAACACTCACCCCCAGTCAACTGATCTGGGTTTAATCCATCATCATTCTTTAGCTCACTCCACCACCCCAGTTCAGACATGGCCATATGCAAATCAGTCTGACCCTGTGCCTCATGGGAACAGTCCAGCCCGAACTGCCAAGCCATGTCTTCCCTGGACCGGAAACAAGCATCCTGGGACCGGTTTCTGGCCATTCAGCCGTCATCAGCCAGGCTAGCTTGAATCCAGTGGCAAAGTGAGCAAGGGACCCACGTCTGGGCATACCCTGCCAATTTAGGGCGAACAAAGCGATACCAAAGGGGACGATGGACGGAGCGTTTGAGCAAATCAAACACTCACCCCCAGTCAACTGATCTGGGTTTAATCCATCATCATTCTTTAGCTCACTCCACCACCCCAGTTCAGACATGGCCATATGCAAATCAGTCTGACCCTGTGCCTCCTGGGAACAGTCCAGCCCGAACTGCCAAGCCATGTCTTCCCTGGACCGGAAACAAGCATCCTGGGACCGGTTTCTGGCCATTCAGCCGTCATCAGCCAGGCTAGCTTGAATCCAGTGGCAAAGTGAGCAAGGGACCCACGTCTGGGCATACCCTGCCAATTTAGGGCGAACAAAGCGATACCAAAGGGGACGATGGACGGAGCGTTTGAGCAAATCAAACACTCACCCCCAGTCAACTGATCTGGGTTTAATCCATCATCATTCTTTAGCTCACTCCACCACCCCAGTTCAGACATGGCCATATGCAAATCAGTCTGACCCTGTGCCTCATGGGAACAGTCCAGCCCGAACTGCCAAGCCTTGTCTTCCCTGGACCGGAAACAAGCATCCTGGGACCGGTTTCTGGCCATTCAGCCGTCATCAGCCAGGCTAGCTTGAATCCAGTGGCAAAGTGAGCAAGGGACCCACGTCTGGGCATACCCTGCCAATTTAGGGCGAACAAAGCGATACCAAAGGGGACGATGGACGGAGCGTTTGAGCAAATCAAACACTCACCCCCAGTCAACTGATCTGGGTTTAATCCATCATCATTCTTTAGCTCACTCCACCACCCCAGTTCAGACATGGCCATATGCAAATCAGTCTGACCCTGTGCCTCATGGGAACAGTCCAGCCCGAACTGCCAAGCCATGTCTTCCCTGGACCGGAAACAAGCATCCTGGGACCGGTTTCTGGCCATTCAGCCGTCATCAGCCAGGCTAGCTTGAATCCAGTGGCAAAGTGAGCAAGGGACCCACGTCTGGGCATACCCTGCCAATTTAGGGCGAACAAAGCGATACCAAAGGGGACGATGGACGGAGCGTTTGAGCAAATCAAACACTCACCCCCAGTCAACTGATCTGGGTTTAATCCATCATCATTCTTTAGCTCACTCCACCACCCCAGTTCAGACATGGCCATATGCAAATCAGTCTGACCCTGTGCCTCATGGGAACAGTCCAGCCCGAACTGCCAAGCCATGTCTTCCCTGGACCGGAAACAAGCATCCTGGGACCGGTTTCTGGCCATTCAGCCGTCATCAGCCAGGCTAGCTTGAATCCAGTGGCAAAGTGAGCAAGGGACCCACGTCTGGGCATACCCTGCCAATTTAGGGCGAACAAAGCGATACCAAAGGGGACGATGGACGGAGCGTTTGAGCAAATCAAACACTCACCCCCAGTCAACTGATCTGGGTTTAATCCATCATCATTCTTTAGCTCACTCCACCACCCCAGTTCAGACATGGCCATATGCAAATCAGTCTGACCCTGTGCCTCATGGGAACAGTCCAGCCCGAACTGCCAAGCCATGTCTTCCCTGGACCAGAAACAAGCATCCTGGGACCGGTTTCTGGCCATTCAGCCGTCATCAGCCAGGCTAGCTTGAATCCAGTGGCAAAGTGAGCAAGGGACCCACGTCTGGGCATACCCTGCCAATTTAGGGCGAACAAAGCGATACCAAAGGGGACGATGGACGGAGCGTTTGAGCAAATCAAACACTCACCCCCAGTCAACTGATCTGGGTTTAATCCATCATCATTCTTTAGCTCACTCCACCACCCCAGTTCAGACATGGCCATATGCAAATCAGTCTGACCCTGTGCCTCATGGGAACAGTCCAGCCCGAACTGCCAAGCCATGTCTTCCCTGGACCGGAAACAAGCATCCTGGGACCGGTTTCTGGCCATTCAGCCGTCATCAGCCAGGCTAGCTTGAATCCAGTGGCAAAGTGAGCAAGGGACCCACGTCTGGGCATGCCCTGCCAATTTAGGGCGAACAAAGCGATACCAAAGGGGACGATGGACGGAGCGTTTGAGCAAATCAAACACTCACCCCCAGTCAACTGATCTGGGTTTAATCCATCATCATTCTTTAGCTCACTCCACCACCCCAGTTCAGACATGGCCATATGCAAATCAGTCTGACCCTGTGCCTCATGGGAACAGTCCAGCCCGAACTGCCAAGCCATGTCTTCCCTGGACCGGAAACAAGCATCCTGGGACCGGTTTCTGGCCATTCAGCCGTCATCAGCCAGGCTAGCTTGAATCCAGTGGCAAAGTGAGCAAGGGACCCACGTCTGGGCATACCCTGCCAATTTAGGGCGAACAAAGCGATACCAAAGGGGACGATGGACGGAGCGTTTGAGCAAATCAAACACTCACCCCCAGTCAACTGATCTGGGTTTAATCCATCATCATTCTTTAGCTCACTCCACCACCCCAGTTCAGACATGGCCATATGCAAATCAGTCTGACCCTGTGCCTCATGGGAACAGTCCAGCCCGAACTGCCAAGCCATGTCTTCCCTGGACCGGAAACAAGCATCCTGGGACCGGTTTCTGGCCATTCAGCCATCATCAGCCAGGCTAGCTTGAATCCAGTGGCAAAGTGAGCAAGGGACCCACGTCTGGGCATACCCTGCCAATTTAGGGCGAACAAAGCGATACCAAAGGGGACGATGGACGGAGCGTTTGAGCAAATCAAACACTCACCCCCAGTCAACTGATCTGGGTTTAATCCATCATCATTCTTTAGCTCACTCCACCACCCCAGTTCAGACATGGCCATATGCAAATCAGTCTGACCCTGTGCCTCATGGGAACAGTCCAGCCCGAACTGCCAAGCCATGTCTTCCCTGGACCGGAAACAAGCATCCTGGGACCGGTTTCTGGCCATTCAGCCGTCATCAGCCAGGCTAGCTTGAATCCAGTGGCAAAGTGAGCAAGGGACCCACGTCTGGGCATACCCTGCCAATTTAGGGCGAACAAAGCGATACCAAAGGGGACGATGGACGGAGCGTTTGAGCAAATCAAACACTCACCCCCAGTCAACTGATCTGGGTTTAATCCATCATCATTCTTTAGCTCACTCCACCACCCCAGTTCAGACATGGCCATATGCAAATCAGTCTGACCCTGTGCCTCATGGGAACAGTCCAGCCCGAACTGCCAAGCCATGTCTTCCCTGGACCGGAAACAAGCATCCTGGGACCGGTTTCTGGCCATTCAGCCGTCATCAGCCAGGCTAGCTTGAATCCAGTGGCAAAGTGAGCAAGGGACCCACGTCTGGGCATACCCTGCCAATTTAGGGCGAACAAAGCGATACCAAAGGGGACGATGGACGGAGCGTTTGAGCAAATCAAACACTCACCCCCAGTCAACTGATCTGGGTTTAATCCATCATCATTCTTTAGCTCACTCCACCACCCCAGTTCAGACATGGCCATATGCAAATCAGTCTGACCCTGTGCCTCATGGGAACAGTCCAGCCCGAACTGCCAAGCCATGTCTTCCCTGGACCGGAAACAAGCATCCTGGGACCGGTTTCTGGCCATTCAGCCGTCATCAGCCAGGCTAGCTTGAATCCAGTGGCAAAGTGAGCAAGGGACCCACGTCTGGGCATACCCTGCCAATTTAGGGCGAACAAAGCGATACCAAAGGGGACGATGGACGGAGCGTTTGAGCAAATCAAACACTCACCCCCAGTCAACTGATCTGGGTTTAATCCATCATCATTCTTTAGCTCACTCCACCACCCCAGTTCAGACATGGCCATATGCAAATCAGTCTGACCCTGTGCCTCATGGGAACAGTCCAGCCCGAACTGCCAAGCCATGTCTTCCCTGGACCGGAAACAAGCATCCTGGGACCGGTTTCTGGCCATTCAGCCGTCATCAGCCAGGCTAGCTTGAATCCAGTGGCAAAGTGAGCAAGGGACCCACGTCTGGGCATACCCTGCCAATTTAGGGCGAACAAAGCGATACCAAAGGGGACGATGGACGGAGCGTTTGAGCAAATCAAACACTCACCCCCAGTCAACTGATCTGGGTTTAATCCATCATCATTCTTTAGCTCACTCCACCACCCCAGTTCAGACATGGCCATATGCAAATCAGTCTGACCCTGTGCCTCATGGGAACAGTCCAGCCCGAACTGCCAAGCCATGTCTTCCCTGGACCGGAAACAAGCATCCTGGGACCGGTTTCTGGCCATTCAGCCGTCATCAGCCAGGCTAGCTTGAATCCAGTGGCAAAGTGAGCAAGGGACCCACGTCTGGGCATACCCTGCCAATTTAGGGCGAACAAAGCGATACCAAAGGGGACGATGGACGGAGCGTTTGAGCAAATCAAACACTCACCCCCAGTCAACTGATCTGGGTTTAATCCATCATCATTCTTTAGCTCACTCCACCACCCCAGTTCAGACATGGCCATATGCAAATCAGTCTGACCCTGTGCCTCATGGGAACAGTCCAGCCCGAACTGCCAAGCCATGTCTTCCCTGGACCGGAAACAAGCATCCTGGGACCGGTTTCTGGCCATTCAGCCGTCATCAGCCAGGCTAGCTTGAATCCAGTGGCAAAGTGAGCAAGGGACCCACGTCTGGGCATACCCTGCCAATTTAGGGCGAACAAAGCGATACCAAAGGGGACGATGGACGGAGCGTTTGAGCAAATCAAACACTCACCCCCAGTCAACTGATCTGGGTTTAATCCATCATCATTCTTTAGCTCACTCCACCACCCCAGTTCAGACATGGCCATATGCAAATCAGTCTGACCCTGTGCCTCATGGGAACAGTCCAGCCCGAACTGCCAAGCCATGTCTTCCCTGGACCGGAAACAAGCATCCTGGGACCGGTTTCTGGCCATTCAGCCGTCATCAGCCAGGCTAGCTTGAATCCAGTGGCAAAGTGAGCAAGGGACCCACGTCTGGGCATACCCTGCCAATTTAGGGCGAACAAAGCGATACCAAAGGGGACGATGGACGGAGCGTTTGAGCAAATCAAACACTCACCCCCAGTCAACTGATCTGGGTTTAATCCATCATCATTCTTTAGCTCACTCCACCACCCCAGTTCAGACATGGCCATATGCAAATCAGTCTGACCCTGTGCCTCATGGGAACAGTCCAGCCCGAACTGCCAAGCCATGTCTTCCCTGGACCGGAAACTGGGGGTGAGTGTTTGATTGGCTCAAACGTTCCGTCCATCATCCCTTTTGTATCGCTTTGTTCGCTCTAAGTTGGCGGGGTATGCCCAGACGTGGGTCCCTTGCTCACTTTGCCACTGGTTTCAAGCAAGCCTGGCTGATGACGGCTGGAATGCCAGAAACCGGTCCTAGGATGCTTGTTTCCGGTCCAGGGAAGACATGGCTTGGCAGTTCGTGCTGGACTGTTCCCATGAGGCACAGGGTCAGACTGATTTGCATATGGCCATGTCTGAACTGGGGTGGTGGAGTGAGCTAAGAATGATGATGGATTAAACCCAGATCAGTTGACTGGGAGTGAGTGTTTGATTGGCTCAAACGTTCCGTCCATCATCCCCTTTGTATCGCTTTGTTCGCTCTAAGTTGGCGGGGTATGCCCAGACGTGGGTCCCTTGCTCACTTTGCCACTGGTTTCAAGCAAGCCTGGCTGATGACGGCTGGAATGCCAGAAACCGGTCCTAGGATGCTTGTTTCCGGTCCAGGGAAGACATGGCTTGGCAGTTCGTGCTGGACTGTTCCCATGAGGCACAGGGTCAGACTGATTTGCATATGGCCATGTCTGAACTGGGGTGGTGGAGTGAGCTAAAGAATGATGATGGATTAAACCCAGATCAGTTGACTGGGGGTGAGTGTTTGATTGGCTCAAACGTTCCGTCCATCATCCCCTTTTGTATCGCATGACCATGCAAGGCAAGGTAGTCCCGGAATAAAGTTAATCCCCTACAAGTGGGGAGAAAACTCCTATTACATTAAGGACAATATATATATATATATTTTTGTTTTACAAAAACGACACCAAGGCATTTGGGTTTGTATTTAAAAAAAAAGAAAGAATGCCTACGGGCCTGCCATGTGTGATGACACGGGAGTCACTGGAGTTCACATTTTTACTGACTACTCAGCTGGAGTGTTGTCTGTGGACTTTCCCCATTAAGAGAGTAGTCAGAGAAAGGAAAGGGGGGGCCGCTCGGCCCCCCGCACGTATGGCGGGGCGCCGGCCCCCCTCCTCCCCTGCACTCTCGGTGGTGGGGCATGCCGCTCCGCCGCGTCTTGATGACGCGGCGGGCGCGCCCACCGCCAATTGGTGCTGGCTCCTGCTTTGACCCGGAAGCAATTTAATTGCTTCCGGGGCAAAGGAGTGGAGCCAGAGGGGGCGGACCAGTTGGAACTGGTCTGCCCCAGAGGGGTTAAAGGCCGGGGAGCGCGGGAGGCACCCTCTTGTTCCCGCGCTCCCCAGGCTTGCACCCGCGCCTCGCAAAGGCGCCGAATAATCTTTCCCACCCACCAGCCCCTGAAGCAGATTCTTGCGTTTGTATGTTGATTGTATCATTTTAGGTCGTTTTTACTGTTAGTTTGTGAGTTGGTGTAGGTTTTCCTTAGGCCTTTTCCCGTTTACAGGCTCAAGTATCAAGCTATGGTTGCACAGTAAGGTTTTGTGTAAACTTTGTCCTTAGGCCTTTTCCCGTTTGCAGGTAACATAATTGTCGTATTTATTGATAGTCCTTGGTCAGGCGGTAAGGTCATGATCGGTGAGCAGTCAATTCAAGGTCCTTAGGGGGCGTCACCATTCTGGAATGGGGTCGCCCAGGGGAGGGGCGAGTGGTCTCTCCCAGAACTCCAGGGGCGGTACATCCGCTTGGTTGGATGGGTGCGGGGAGGGGGAGTCACGCTTTCTCTGGGCTGGTTAGCCACCCCGCACGTGCACGATGACGTCATTAAACGGCGCAGAGTGCAAGGGCCCCCCTTTGGGTAATGGAGTTCATGGAGCGTACGGGGGTAACCGGGAGGGGGAAGTACCCTCTCGGTAAACGGGCCCTCTGCGCATGCACACTCATACGTGAGGGCGTAGCTGGTTAATAAGGATTTGACACCGGTTAGCGACCTTGCCGTAGGCCCAAAACTAGGATATGCAGAAAAGTAATAAGGATGTTAGATTCGGTTAGGAAACACGCTGTATTAGACATTTGTTAAGGTTAGCCATTGATACCTGTCTACATTGATTGTACCTAATGTCTAATTTTCTGCATATAAATGCTTGTGTAAATATTGTTTATTTCAAATTTTAATTTGTTTTCATGTTTTAATAAATACGGCCGGGGGTCGCGAGACCCCCCGCCTTCCAAAGAAAACTCCTCTCATGTCCAATTGCTTTAATTGTTTTAACGGTGGTAATGCGCAGGACAGGGAGGGGGATTGGCGGTAGTCCCTGACCATAATAAAAATGCCACATTTTGAACTATGCGGCTGCTGCGAGTGAGTGAATCAATCAATCTCGACCCTTTCAAAGAAGTTTGCAGGAATTATTCCACTAAGGAAAGGTTCCTGCCTTCCTTCTTCCTTTTCATCTCTTTTCTCCTTTTCATTTTTCTTTCCTTATTGACATTTTGATTTTGTTCCTTATAAACTTAGGGGCTTATTTACAAGCCCCTTGCTCCGCTGCTGCGTCACTTTTTATCACATACAAAGTGACGCACCGGCGGCGCAAGGGGCTTGTAAAAAAGCTCCTTAGGTGTCTCCTGCTTTCTTTTTTCCTTACACCTTTCTTTACATTCTTCTTTCCTCTCGCCCCATTTGTCTCTCATTTACATTTTCTTTACGATTTTCATAATTTATCTTTCGCTCTGCAAACATGTTTGGTTCCTTTGCCACCTATTGGCCTTCTCCGCGCAACTGTGCAAAGGTATCTTCTTACAGTGTTATTAGCCTTTGTTTATGTCTTGTGACTTCGAAGTCACACTTCAAAGTAAAGAAGAGCCATAAAAAACATTTTAAGCTGTTCATTTACACCCACCCAAGCTGGTATAGTGGGTGCTTCATTACACCCTTGTTTCCCACCAACACCTCCCATGAACTTTAACATTGACAGGTGGCTGCATAAGGCTGACAGGTGTGGCTTCTGCCACCACCGCAACATGGGTCCCCGTCCAACAACATCTAAATGAGGGCCACAGTCTCTAGGCTTTTAATGTCCCCTGGTATAGGTATTAAGACAATGCATGTTGATTGTAGATGGACTGTGGTCCACAAGAACATTGATCATGCAGCATATGAGAAATGGAGGTCTATTTTTTGAGTCGTACTTTTGCTAGAGTTACTACGAAGACAAATGCTAAGAGGGGGTGCAAATATAACTGACTAGAGGTAAGGCCCCCAATAGTTATACCAAGCTAGTAAGGAAGGTTTTCTCTCCTTGTCCCTCTCCCTCAAACACTATCCAGACAGATTGACTATCTCGTCTTCATTCTCCATTCTGCTCTGACTTCTTCTAGGGAGCACAGATTGATTCATAACAAAAACAATCACGTGTTTTTCCAATGATACAGTATACCCAGACCTATGAGATTGGTAGGCAGACGGCCATCAAACTCTGGCATCATAGGTGCTCGGCCAAATGGCCTTCCAAACACGCCCTTCAAACCCCGTAATTTCCAGTGTCATTCATGCAGGTAGGGCGTGTACCTAAATTAAAGGCTTCCCATCTCCCCACAAAATGACTAACATGCAACAATTCTATTACACTTGCGCCATCAGATGATTTTTAATTGTTGTCGTCCACCCAAGAAGCTCCACCACCCTCATTGGAGTTGACACTAGGGCTTGTTCCTTCGAATGCAAGTATGTACACTACCTGCTTTATGCATTTCAGACTCAGTCTGACACTGTGTCCTCACTTCCTCCGGGATCTCTCTCTAATACGATTGCTGTGCTGTTAGCACCGACATGTTCATGATACTTTGCGCAGTAATGAGTCTCACTGAAATAGCGAAAAGTAACTTTTAAAAAAAGTCCCAAGTAGCTCATTCTCGTACAGTATTTAAATACAAGTTGGCTTCCACTCATCCCCCTGAAATCCCGAAGCCGTGGGTAAATAGGGTTTATTAAAAGTCTGCTGGTAAATACCATGCTTTAGTTGGATTTTATGTATCACCTGTCTGCTTGCAAACTAATTGCAGCACCAAAAATAATAGGGAATTATCGAAGGGTGTGGTTCAGTCTTGAACTATGGTTATCTATTGCTGCCAATTTTTTTTATAAAACACAATCAAAAATAAGGCAAGCCATGTATGCCCCACAGTGAGAGAAACAGCTTGGAAGGTAGGGAATTTATTATATTTCTGAAAGGCAGTGGTGGGGCAAGATTATCCTCATGCGACTGAAGCACATGAGGATAGTTTAAAAGATAAATCCAAACATTTAGCTAAATCTCACTCTATTACTCATTCTATCACTTATCTTTTTTCAACAACAACAATGACAGAAATAGTCGAGAATGGAGAACTAGAGATTTCAGTTTTAGTGAGACTCTATCAGGGAGGAGCCTGTAACACAAACAGACAACAGTCTAGCTGGTGCGACTACAGGAGCTCCATTAGAGGCTGTAAGCACAACCACTGACTCTTTCAATACTGCAGACAATAGTCTGGATACTCGAACCTTCTCTCTCGAATCTAGCAGCCATAATTGAATGACCACTAAGCAGAGAGGTAGTCAAAATAATAAAAACAACAGATTTCAAGAACTTACAAAAGACACAATAGCAGGAATCATCCTAAGTATAGCAAAGTGGAGGGCAGCTTTCTTACCTTCTGAAGTGGGACTTTTAAAACCCGACATTCAATACCATGACAATCTAGATAATAAGGAGGATTGGGTTATAGGTGCTAGGCCAAACATATTGAAACAGATGCCAGCATCTGAAAGAAAAGTCCCATTTGAAACATCTTCAAAAGCTGTAATTAATGAAAAAAAGAGGGACATGGTCGCCAAAAGGTCAAGCAGAAGTCAAATCAGAGGAACTCTCACTGACTGAATTTGTGGCATCTCTGAAGCAAATTCAGAATACTGTAGATAATGTAGCTCTGAAAGCTGATGGCAGACAAACCAAAATCAATGAATGTTAGGAACCAAGAGCTGTTTGCAGTGTCCCCCCACTTCTTGCCCCCATTTTAACTACTAGGTGCTGGTTTTCTGATGCTGAAGGTGCCCTAGGCTCTGCTAACCAGATCCAGTGCCTGTGGTCTGATTAAAGGTATGTGGTAATTAGGTATAATTACAATTGGTACTGACAACCTACCTGTAAGTCCCTAGTATATCCCAGCGCCTTGAGACCCTCACGGGTGAGTAGCGTGCTCTATAAACCCCCTGATTGATTGATATATGGTAGGGCATGTAGGTTTAGAGGCCCAGTAGACTTAATGCACTTAAGTGTGCACTACTATAGTGCCTGCTGTCATTTTAAAAGCCCATCCTGCCTTGCAGGTTGCTTTTAAAATGAAATTATATGCAAATTCGACTTTGGAATTAAAGACACTTCCAAAGTCTCAAACTACCTTATTTTTACATATAAGTCACCTTTAAGGTCTCCCTTAGGTGCCCCAGGGTTGGGGTGCCTTGTAATCATGAGCAGGATTATTATAAAATATGTTTTATTAACCCTGGTGAGGGAAAAACTGCCAATTTCGTTTGTCCCCATTGTAGAAAACTAGCTTTATAGGCTAACATGGGAATATTTAATTTAAGTATAAATATTGACAGGGGAAGCTAGAAATGTCTTTCAAAGACTCAAAATGACAGTTATGATAAATCCAACAACTTGTAACTGTTGGATTTATAATAACTATTACAGAAAAGAAGTTATAGCACTTTCATTTCTGTAAGCCAAAATCCAGCCTTCTAAATACCCTCTCCTAATTGGCCAGCCTCTGCTAGGCTGAGCCAAGCTGTCTTAAAGAGGTGTGAAGTGGCCTGTTAGAGATACAAATGATTTACTGTGGGTGGAAAACTACAGCTGCATAGGCAACAGCCAAGATAGGGGTTGAGTGGCCAATCTGGTCTTCAAAGAGAGTGACACTTAAGGACAGCACAGGCTCCCCCTCACATCCTGCACCCCAGCCACAGAGGAGTTCCTGTAATTAGATTAGTGAAGGGGTTGGAAAAAGCGTGTTAGAGAATCTTAGCCACACCAGTGGGCTGGCTTAGCCACATATAACTCTTCAGGAGAGACTTTCTCTCATTTGGATTCTGGAGAATATTACCTTCTGGTTCGAGAATATGCCACACTTTGGAGGAAGTGGTCATACCTGAGGGTAGTACCCTGCAACCCATTGGTCAGGGGTGCCCCCTGCTTGATGCCCAAGAACACTGAATAAATATGTAAGAGTCGCCATGCAACTCAGATCTACTGCCTGAAACAACCAGGAGAAGGACTGCCCTGTTTCAACCCTGATCTGCACCCAAGGGACTACGCTCGTAAGGACTGCACCTGCTGCACAATATGGTACCACAGCCCTAAGGACTTTGCTTGGTTTCATAAGGATTAAGGAGTGGACTCCCTGAAAGATACAGGTTAACCGAGACCACCTGCATCATCTCCACCAATAAGTCCCAATCCTGGAGTGCGTCCAGTGGACTTTTAAGGATTTGGCCAAGGTGCATTGTGGGAAAAGTAGTCCCAACATCCCAAGGACCATCTCAGAGCTTCTAGACCCTTGCATTGGTGTTTTGGACAATTTGAACCCAACAGAGGAACTTCAGGAAGAAGTTCCAGAGGTTTGAAGAAGTATGGAGCAACTTTGGTAAAAAGCTCCATAAGTTGACCAGGTGCTGGAGCAACCTTTGTAAAAAGTTCCATAAATTGACCAGGTGCATAGTGGGAGTTGTAGTCCCAGACCCCAAGAGACAAACTAAAGCTTCTGAACCCTTGGCTGGTGCTGTGGACCACTTTCCTACATCAAGAAACCCCTCTGCAAGTAAGTGTAAAGAACTCAACTTTGTCCCAGTCTAGCACAACCTTTTTTAACGCTTTGAGCGCTATTTGCTTGCAAGCGCTAGTTTTACTTTTAATCTTTAAAAATTCATCTCTGGTTCCCTACATTGGATTTTTCTCGTTTTTGTGTTTGTTCATAAAAATATAACCTGTTTTTATAAATTGGTTTTGGATTTTTATTGTGTGTTGTGTCTTACTTATTTAACGTATTGTTGTCTCCTAAGTTAAGCCTGCCTGCTTGTTGCCAGTTACCAAGGGTTTAGCAAGGAAATAATTTATTGAAACCTTGACTGAACCTTTTATTGTGTTTTTGGCCTATTTACTAGTGGTAGGTCCCTACTCATCACAACTAATAAACCACTTTCGAACAATTAACAGCTCCCTCTGTTATGTTGCTGCTCTTAAGTCCTTCAAGCCCAACTGTTGTTCAGCAATTTCGGAGTCTTTTGTCTGAGGATTTAATAGCACCTTCTGTGGCGCACTGCCTGCTTCTAGTCTTCGGTTTCAGCTTGCGACCGACAGGTAATTTGGGTGCAGGCGGATGGCATTCTTCACCCCTCCGCTGAGCAAGGAGAATGCATTAGCAATGTGAGCACATTACCAAAAGCTGGAGTGCTGACCTTTTGGCCTGCTCTGCATGGAGCTTTTACCTTGCCGGCACGCCCTTGCACTTAGTGCAGCTTCTCTGTCAGTTGCTGGTGCTTGGCTCCTATTTCAAATAATTTTTAAAAAATGAAGTCCCATTTCACATTTTCCCCTCGGCAAGTTACAATATTATACATAGCCTAGCATGCTGATCCTAAACCAAGATGGAAATTAAATTCTTCTAGGGTATTTCTTAATTAATTAATAATCTTTATTGCTCGATTAATAAAAATCATTGCAATCACAGCATCTTCACATCTCAATGTTAAAAATGAATTAATTGATAACGAAATCCTTGCAATCAGAGCATCTTCCCATCACATAATATAAAAACTGTACCATATATACTATTTAAAAGTTTACCAATAAAATCAAACCACCAAACATCAATAATTACAACAACATACTATTGCACATTTTACATTTTAAAGTGACAGCGTTTACAACATACTATATCCCTATACATAACAGAAAAATACTCTAAAAGAATACTTCATTAATTTCTACAGCGAAATACTACACATATTGCATTTCAAAGTGCTACTGTGCAATAATTGCAACAACCATCATATTAAAACAATGATAAAGTGCATCAAAAATTCTATTGTACATTTCTTACACAAGTTACATTTTAAAGTGCTAATGTGCAATAATTGCAACGACCATCATATTAAAACAATAATAAAGTGCATCCAGCAAGGAATGAAGAATAAAATCTTGATTTTTGGCCTCTTTGAAGAGACTGCTCTGGCAGCGTTCCTGTCTTACTGCCCAGGAATGGACGTGGCTTTAAGAATGTACCCTCTCAAGTAAGTTGGACTCTTTCCCCCCCCCCCTCATGCTCGTGGAACCCACTCCTAGCAGAGTGTATTACGGGTGGAGAGTTGATTCCTGACTGCAACAGCAGCCAATACGGATCAGGAAAGTAAATTGTCATTATAAACAAACCTTTATAAACTCTCCCCTCTGACTCTTCCCCTCAAAAACCCTTTTTACTCATCCAAAAGCCTCCTCCTACTGCTATGATCTTAAAAAAAAAAAAAGAAATCTCACTCTTCTGTCCCTCCACTATCCTTTTCAATCAAAATAACAGACTAACACGTTCACTTCTCAATTTCCATATTCCACTATACTAATTCACCACTAATCCTTTATGGGTTCCAAAGTATCGTGCTACTCTCCAATGAAGCGTTTCAACACCCCATCAGGGTTACCAGCGCTATATAAACACAAACCTTTTTCCCTCTTCTACCCCTCCCCAACCCTTCTCAATCCAAATAACTGAATAACATATCCACCACTCAAATTACTTCATACTTCACTATACTAATTTTCAACACTAATCCTTTATGGGTTCCGGAGTAGCGTCCTACTCACCAGAAAAGCACTTCAACACCCATCAGGGGTAACAGGTGCTACATGAATGCAAACCTTTCTTCCCTTTTATCCCTCTGCTACCCTTCTCACTCCAAATAACTGACTAATACCCACCACTCAAATTACTTTCATATTTCACCATACTAATTCAGCACTAATCCTTTATGGGTTTCCGGAGTAGGGTGCTTCAACACCCCATCAGGGGTAACAAGCGCTATATAAATACAAAGCTTTTTTCCCTCTTCTATCCTTCTGATATCCTTCCAAATAAGTGACTAACCTATCCACCACTTAAAATGTACTTGCATGTTTCACTATACTAATTCAACACTAATCCTCTATGGGTCCCGGAGTAGCGTGCTACTCGCCGAAAAAGCGCTTCGACGCCTCGTCAGGGGTAGTAAGCGCTATATAAATGCAATTACAATACAATACAATACAATCAAAGATTACTATAACGGTGACACTTCTATTATTACATTTCAAGTTATCACCCTAGTAACAAAATCATTTGGTGATAAAATAAAGACTAAATAGAGCTATTAGGTACCAAACCCATTAAGATAGTGGAGCTCAACCTTATTATATCAGATATTTTTCAACTGCCATTAAAAATTTTGCCAATTGGCATAAAAACGGAATCGAATCGCCAGATAGTGACATAATTGCTGATCTGACCCCGCTCATCAAAAAATGTGGTTTCAGAACTGTACGTCGAAGGTTAATCAGCTTCGGGCACACAAACACTATATGTGGCCATCCACAAAGTCTACATTTAGAATCTGGCCACTGCTTGATTCAAGGTTGAGTGCCCTCCTTTGTTGGATTTATTCCCATATGTAACCTTAAAAACATATTTTTAAACTTTGCTGAAAAAAAGCAGTCAGATCCGGCTGGATACGCAAGGATTGGTTTGAATTAATCACATACCATGCATAACTTTTCTCTACTAATGCATTTTTATCCAATTTGAGCGATTCAGCTTTAATAAGTTTTTAAGATTAACTTATAATTGGGCATTTTCAGATCTTGCAGGGCAATTTGCAGACCAATGTCTCTTAGGGAGGTTAAAATATAAGATCTCTTAGGGTATTACTTTTGCTTCCTGTAATCTAGGCTATATATAAATGGATCAGGAAGCTGTTTCAGTGCACTGCAATGTAGTTTACAAATTGCTTGCTTTGAACTGTTCCTGTGCTACTAGAAGTTCCCCAGTTTCTACTTGGACCAGCCTTCTGCCTGAATTCTAGTTTAAAAAAAAATCTGAACTGATTTTTTTTTTTCTCTGGAGATCATTTGTTACCAGTTAGCTCAACAGCTTTCTCATACTCTAGAGTTAATTCAGTTCAACCTTGGACTGAACAGGCTCATCTTAGCACCAGGTCTTATCTGGGTGCTAAGTGAAGGAGGACACAATCTGACAGCAACTAAAAGGCCAACTTTAGAAAGACTTGACACATCGATATCAAAGTTCACTTCCAAAAACAAACTAAACAAATTGCAGACTCTGTGTAAAAATTGGGACTCATGTAGGTGAAGTGCCAATTAAAGTTCAAGAAATGTATAATGCAATTGAATCTTAAAGGAAAGAAATTAGTTTCTGCAGCTAAATATAGGGAAGCTAGACATTTTTATCACGTAGCAATGATGTAAGGTTCATAGGAACTGCAGAATCTTCAGAAATCAATACAACTTTAAAGCCCTTCATTATGCAGCTTTCAAAGTAGAATATGCCCTACCTAGGTCCAACCCTTGATTCAGAAAAATTCAGTGCATTAACAGAATTCCATCTTGCAACTCCAGAAGCGATTCTGTAAAGTCAAGGAAGACATTTTTAAATGTTCATACCTATTCACAGGGTGAAACTATTTGAAATAACTCATTGAAGTGGATTAAATGTAAAAACATGACCTTTTTAATTCAACTTTGTGAGAAATTGGGCTGTTTGTTGACTGGGGTGTTAACCCTGGTCAAGCAACAGCCACACTCCCAGTCAGTGTGAACCACAAAAGTCAGAAAATTAATCTGTGCTTAACCCTTTGGAAGCTTGACACAAAAGCAGACAGGTTTAACTTAGAGGCAATGCATAAAGTATTTATGCAGCAGACAAGCAGTAATAAAGTGAAAACACCACACAAGAAAAATCCCACACCAATTTTGAACATAGCCTAAACTTTAAATTATCAGTTGACACCAAAACAACAAAAAAACAATTAGGAGAACAGAAGTCATGATTTTTTAAAGTTGAAGGTAAAAAGTAGCACCTAAAACATCAAAGCGCACATCGCACATCTAGTTGTGCAAGACCAGGTCAGAGTCGAAAAATATGGCTGGCCATGATGGAGCGCGGTTCGGATACAAACAGTGAGTTAGGCCCAATTGACACTTATCTTTGGACTTAAATGGAATTCTGAAAAAGTAAAGTTCAGAGGGGTAAGGCTGCAGGTGGTGTCCAAGTAGGAAGCGTCATTGTCGGGGAGCCACTGTAAGAAGTTGCAGCAAAGGTTTCTATGTTCGGACATAGTCTCTTTTTGGGAAGTCGGAGGCTGAAGCTGATGTGAGTTCCAGGAGGCCAGTTACCTTTTTACCGAAGGACTGCTGAACAGGATGGGAAACAGCCTTTACAATGAGTTTTTTTTTACCACGTTGTGACTTTACCACGCATGTTTTTACCATGTGTATGTTTTTACAACGCATGCCTTAAGCACACATTTAAGATAGGTTGGAGGTATCCTCACACAAATACATTGTTTTTATATATATAAACAATGTGTGGTAAAGGCATACATTGTAAAAACATGAACATTGTAAAAAATGCGGGGTAAAAAATCCATTGTTAAGGCATGCAATGTACTTCCCTGCGTTGTTCCATCATACAACCAACAGGATTTACTGCTGCAGAGAAGAACATAGTGGGAGCTGCCGCAAACTCAAGTCGACCGGCGATGCACATCGGGCGGATATACGAGCAGGTTGGTCCCAGTCTCTTCTTGGTTCTCAGAGCAGTTTTTAGGCAAAATTCTTTTTTTAAGTCCCAAGTTTTAGATTTTGGCTGTCTGGGCACCTTTAGCACCACCACCAGGGTCCAGGACTAGAGTGGCACCACTTGGGGGGTTATGACTCACTCAGGTTGGGTCCAGGGGCAGGGTGAAGATTGTTGGAGCCTTTTCTGTTCCTGGGGTTCTGACCAGGAGGCCAGCAATCCTTGCAGTCACTCTTGTAGTCTGGGGTTCAAGTGATGAAACAGGACTCCAGTAGCAGTGCAGACCTCTGAGGGTACAAGGCAGCCTCCAGGTGCAGCAAAGCAGTCTTGTGGAGGAAACAGCAGGCCACAGCAGCAGGCAGTCCTTTGAGAGTTCTTCTGCAGGTCCAGAAAGTGAACTCAAGAGTGGGTCTGAGGGTCCTATTTTTATATCTGATGCCTCCTTTGAAGTAAAAGTTTCTAGAGAATTCCCTTTGAAGTATTTGAAGTTTCCTGACTCCCTACCTTAGCTCTAAGCTAGCTGTATGAATAATGCAGGGGTGAAAAGTCCTTTGTGTGAAGGCAGGCACAGCCTACTCAGTTGCAGGTGGGGCTGTGCACAGCTCCGGCCCTAACCTGCTAGCTGATGGCGAATTCAGATACACCTAATCCCTCTATTGTGTCGCTGTTTGGGAAGAATAAACAAAGTCCAACTGCCAGCTACACCCAGTCATATGATCAGGAACATGTTGCAGGCACCAAATAGTTAGGGCAGGAATAACTTTCTAAAAGGGACATTTTCGAAATTGTCACTTTAAATCCGACTTACCGTTCAAGAGGATTTTTAATTACAATTCCTCAGACACCGAACACAAAATGCTTACCCGTTCCCAATCAAAAGTTAGCACATATTAACCATAATTCGGCAACCCAATGTTATCCTATGGGAGAGGTAGGCCTCACAGAAGTGAAAAACAAATTCAGAAGTTTTTCACTACCAGGCCATATACAAATAAAAAGTACCCATCCAACCTTTTTATTTGCAATCAACCCTGCCATATGGGCTTCCTAGGGGCGACTTATATGCTATAAAAGGGGAGTTTTGGCCTTGGGAAGGGAGTTATACTGGCAAGTTGAATTGGCAGTTTAAAACTGCATTCAGGCTGCAATGGCAGGCCTGAGACATATTTTAAGGGGCTACTCAAGTATGTGGCACAATAAGTGCTGCAGGCCCACTAGTAGCATTTAATTTACAGGCCATGTATAAATGGTATACCACTCAACAAGGGACTTATATGTACATTTATAATGCCAATCAGGTGTAAGACTTTTTTACCATGTTTTAGGGAGTGAGCACAAGCCCTTTAACACTGTTAGCAGTGATAAAGTGCACAGAGTCCTTAAGCCAACCAAATTGAATTTCAGCATAAAGTGGAAGGCAAAGGCAAAAGGTTTAGGGAAAGACCACCCTAAGGCTGACAAGTCTTTTTTGTGTTGTAATTTTTTATTGAGACAGTCATACAACGTAAACACAGTTTGAGATCAGAGTATATGAGTACTAAACAATGCAATACAGTTCACCAAGGGGGAGGGAGATGAGGAAAGAGAAATCGGGTATGGAGAGAAGTCAAGTTGCAATTGGAACTAAGATTCAAGAAAACCCTCTACCCCAGTGCTGGTCGGTCCTCTAGGAGGCAGGTGTTGAGGGGCTGTTGGGGCCCGCGAATGGGGAGAGGGGGGTTCAGGTAGGCAGTCCCTGTAAGGTTGGGGGTGGAAAGTTGCATCACCAGTGATTGGATGATGCAGACAGCAGGGCCGGAGGGAGGCGTAGCCCATGGCAAGGGAGAAAGGAACCACTTGTTACCAGATCAGGTAGTTCCTACGCTCATCCTTTCCCTCACTAAGGAATCCAACATCACCAGGCGCAGCTTCCAAGAAGGGATGAAAGACATCGCCGCAACCTGGATGAGCACCAGCTGCCTGAAGCTCAACTCAGAGAAAACAGAAGTCCTCATCCTCTGCTCCATCCCTCTGCATAGGACAACATCTGGTGTCCCCCGGCCTTGGAAACCCACCCACCCCTACAGACTACGCTCACAACCTCAGCATCATACTTGACTCTTCCCTCACCATGAACTGCCAGATCAATACTGTGTCCTCCACTTGCTTCAACACTCTCTGCATACTTTGCAAGACCTTCAAATGGATCCCCCCCGACACCAGGAAGACCGTCACCCACGCACTCATCACCAGCAGACTGGACTACCGAAGCACCCTCTATGCCGGAATCAACAAAAAACTCCTGCGCAAACTCCAGACCATCCAGAACACCGCAGCCAGACTGATCCTCGACATCCCACGACATGACCACATCACCCAATACCTCCGTGACCTCCACTGGCACCCCGTCGAAAGAAGAATAACCTTCAAACTGCTCTCACACACCTACAAAGCTCTCCATAACTCCAGACCCCAATACCTCAACGAACTAATCTCCTTCGACGCCCCCAAGAAAAACCTCTGCTCTGCCGACCTAGCCCTCACCACAGTCCCCCGCATCCACAGGGCCAGGGCAGGAGGCAGTTCCTTCTCCTACCTCGCGGCTAAGACCTGGAACAAACTCCTCCTCCACATCCGTGGAAGCCCTATGCTTCACCAGTTCAGAAAGGACCTCAAGACCTGGCTCTTCAAATCCCCTAAGGAGCTGCACGCACCCCCCCAGCGCCTTGAGACTCTCATGGGTGAGTAGCACGCTTCAAAACCCCTGATTGATTGACTGTCTAGAGGGTGGGGGTTTCTGTCAAAATATATAGCGGGTGGTGCGGGTTATATTGTCGGTTTCCCATGTGGAGGGGGTGCCGCAGGGGCCTGCGAGCCAGTATGTATGGGCTGAGGAAGGGACAGGGATGGGTAAGGGGGCGAAGGGGTCAGTGAGGAGGGAGGTGAGGGAAGGGGGGACATGGTGATGAAGAAGAGGGGGCGGGAAAGGCTAGGGAGGAGGAGGCAAAAGGAGCACAGGGGGGAGGCCGGGGAGGGATGGGAGAGAAGGAGAAGAAAAAGGAAAGAATGGAAAGGGGACCATGAAGGGGGATAAAGGGGGGGATTTTGAGATATCGAGAAGAAGCGGGTGGGGAGAAAGGCAGAAGAGGGGGTTGGTGGGGCACGGGTGATGAGAGGAGGGCGAGGGGGCCAGGCCACCCAGGAATGCAGCGAGGGTTGATTACGCGGTTTGAGGGGATGTTGGCCTCAGGGAAGGGTTCCCACTTCAGGCGTCATCCCTGAGGAAAGTAGCCCACGTCTGTGCAAATGCCTCTGCCTGGTCCTGTAAATTGTACATGTTCATGTGAAGCAGTTTAGATCATTGCCACTGTCCAGTCTTCCTGGGATGGAGGCATGGGCGAGATCCACTGGTGGAGGATACATATCTTAGCTGTAGCCAGGGCCGTGTGGAGGAGGCAGCGCTGCGGTGGGAGAGATCCGGGGAGTCCTCTGTGTCATGGAGGAGGATGACGGAAGGGGTGAGGGGAAGGCACAGTGGCATGTACACACCCAGGATGTTCCCAATATGGGACCAGAACATCGGATCCAAGAACACTCAAAGAGGATTGGAGCTATATCGCAGTGGGTGTTTGCGCACCGCCAGCAGTTCACATGGGGAAGGAGTCCTGCCGTATTCAGTTTTGTCGCGTGTCCAGTGCCAGTCGTGGAGCATTTTGAAAAGAGAGAACTTTAAGCAGGCCTCTCATGTGCCCCTGTCCAGGGCTTCCAGGATGTACGCCCAATCTTCATCCTCAAAGGTGGTCCATAGGTGAGTTTGCCATTTGGCGCGGAGGTTGAGTAGGAGAGGTTGGGGGAAAAAAGGTGACTCCAAAGCGTGCTGTGCAGTCCCAACATCACTCCCCTGTGGCGTCTCCACGCGGTTAGATAATCACTAGTGGTGAGGATTGTAAGGACCAGGGGTTAGGGCCTAAGCAGCACCTCAGGCAGTGCTGTAGTTGCAGGTAACACCAAGCTTACCATGGGCGGAGGTCGAACTCCTCACTCAGCTGGGCAAAAGGTTTCAGGTCTCCAACAAGCAAGATTTGGTCTAAGATGTGTATGCCCACCTCTCTCTAGTGGGTCCAGCATAGTGTCCAACTGTCAATACGCAGGCCATCATTGCCCCACAAAGGTGCTTTATCATGTAATCGCGGGTCCACCACGTATAGGCGGTGAGTGTGTAGCTAGGCCTTGTGCATGGCGCGCAGCACAGGGTGCGAGAGGCACAGCTGGAGGGTATGGTCCCCATAGAGTAGACCAAGTCCTTCGCCTCCAGGGAGTAGTGATTGTTCTGTGTGGACCCATTGCGGTGGATCTGGGATACCCGGCAGCAGGTATGCCATTTGCGATAGGTGGAGGGCCAAGGCATAATGTTCCACAGATGGGAGGCCCAAGCCTCCGCATGATCTGCGTGCCATGAGTTTGGATGCAGCCAGCCAGGGTCTCGAGGAGCCCTACATGAAGAACCCATCTGGGAGTCAATAAGGCATAGAGTGGGCAAAGGCACCAACATGGGGAGCATACTTAATGTGTAAGTGAAGCACAGCAGCGTGACCATCCTCGCTGCTTGCAGCCTGCCGCTCATGGAGAACCGCAGATGGGACAACTCCTCAAGTCCTGTTTCATCTGGGCCAACAAGGGGTCCAAATTGTCCGAGACCATCCCCTCCAGACCTCTGTTGACTAGGATCCCTAAGTATTTGAGGACTTCCAATGAAAATGGTAGCTGTGGATGGCCGCCTTCATGGTGCCAGTCAAGAGTGGGAGGGCCTCACTCTTGTCACAGCTTACCTTGTAGCCAGACAGGGCTGCAAAGCCATCAATGATTTCCAGTAGGGCCAGCAGGGAGTGATTGAGGTCTGGGAGGGTGAGCAGGACATCGTTAGCATAGAGATAGATTTTGGATAAACCATCCGCTAGAGGGAAACATGCAATATGGGGCGAGTAACTTATAGCAGAGGTTCCATGGTCAAGAGGAACAAGAGGGGGAGAGAGGCATCCTTGGTGAGTGCACCTCCTAATCAGGAAAGGGTCTGGAAGGAACCCCCGCAAATAACCTGGGCTGTTGCCAATCATACAGCAGGCGCACCTTGGCAATTAATTGGTCTCCCAGGCCAAATCGTTTCATGGTGGCAAAGAGGTATTCCCAATCGATGTGGTCGAACATCTTTTCGGCGTCTAGGGAGAGGACCATCGTGTCAACTGGGAGGTCCTTTGCCACCCAAAGGGTTTGGGCCAGGGTGCAGAGATGGTTCCTGGAGGAGCGGCCCGGCACAAAGCCAACCTGCATGTGATGAATCAGAGATGTAATGACTTTGCCATGGCACGTTGCCAAGATGCTGACCAGGATTGTAATGTCACAGTTAAGCAGAGAGATGGGTCTATAGCTGCCACAAGTAAAGGGTCTCTCCCAGGTTTAGGTAGAACCGCGATCACCACCACGAGGCTGTCTGCTCCACCTCTTGGAAGGCAGCGTGGAGGTTTTCGACCACCTCCTCGCTGGACCATCTATAGAACTCCGGGAGGAAGCTATCCTCACCTGGGGCCTTTTGGTCAGGCAGTTTGGAGATGGCAAGCACTATCTCCTCTTTACTGATCTCCCCCACCAGGAGCTCCCTACCCTTGTCCGACAGGCAGGGTAGGTCCACTCCCCTCAAGAAGGCAGCTACGTGGTCCACTCTGGCCAGTTCCCCTGGGTCGTACAACGTCTTGTAAACTGAGGTGAACTCATTAATGTTGTCCTGGGGGCGGGTGAGAACCTCCCGCTTGCCGAGTGTATGGCAGGAATGGCCATGGCGGCCTCCCATCGCCTCAGTTGGGCTGCCAGCAGGCAGCCTGCCTTTTCCCCTGTTCATAATGCTGCTCCTTTAGGCGTTGCAGCGCGTATTCGGCCTTGGAGGTGAATAGCTTGCTAAGGGCCAAACAACCCTGTTCCAGGCATCAGTGGTTGGTTAACATGGGATGAGTGGAGTAAGGGAAGCTATTTCCCCCTCCAGCTCTGTCTGGCAGACGGTCACCTGCTTTTAGAATACGGCAGCATCTCTCATAAGTTGGCCCTGGATTGTTGCCTTCGCAGCAGCCCATAGTACTCTGTGAGAGTCCACTGAGTTCCTGTTGTCTGACATATACGCGGAGACATGAGCTCTCAGTTGGGATCTGCACTGGGGGTGCAGTATAGTTGCATATTTATGCGCCACGGTTTGCAGCCCAGGGAGGTCAGGCCCATGTCGAGGGACAGGAGAACCAGGGAGTGGTCAGACAGTGCCGCTTCCAAGATCCAATACTCTCTGATGAGTGCCACCATTTTCTGGGAGATGAGGAAGTAGTCCAACCTGGAGAGCGTGCCATGGAAACAAAAGTATACTCTGTATCCAATGGGGGCTAAGACACCTATGATCCACCAGGCCATGGTCTGAGGTCCCATCAACCATCAGGGCTCTGTATGCATCATTGCCTTTGTCTAGGGGGCTTGTTATGTTCAGGACCACGTCCCGGGCGAGGTTCCAGTCTCCACCGATAACATACTGCGATGCTCTGATCTCTACAAGCAAACGATTCAAGTGGAGGAGGAAGGGGTGTTTCACCCCAGTCGGTGTGTATATTGATCCCACACAAAGATAACTGTCCCCTAGCCGCAGTTTGGCAAACGCGTACCTGCCATCATGATCGGACCATGTTTTCGTAACAGTGACGGGCAGCGATTTTTGGATAAGAATTGCGACTCTGCACTTGCGAGGTGTCACTCCATTGGTGGATGGTGCTGCAGCTACGCTACTATGTATCAGGCTGCCCACCCAGTCATGGCGCAGCTTATCGGATACCATGGCGTCCAGGTGGTTCTCCTGTATGCCACATTTGCCCTTTTCGTCTGAAGACAAGAGTGTACCTTTTTCTGTTTGATATAGTGCGCAAGGCCATTGACATTCCAAGAGAGGATGCGAAGTGGATGCGAGGCGCACTTAACAGAGGTGGGTGTGGGCAGTCTGGGATCCTGTAACCACACCAGATCGTAATGGGGGACTGGGTATCCAGGTGAGGAAAGGGGGAGGGGAGGCACAAGGGTGCGTTCAAGAGCACGGAGAGTAAAGTATGCAGTGAGGAGATGCAATCGGCAGTGGGACTAAGGTGAGGAGGAAAGAACAGGGAGGGGAGCAGACCCAGGTGGAAGGATGTAGGAGGGTGAAAGCGGGTTGAAGCAGTCGATGGTGGAAGAGGAAGGGATGGGAAAGAGAGGATGGAATGCCATGCAGGTGAGCGGGGTGGGCAGAGGGAGGAAAGGAGGGAGAAGGGTAAGGAGTATACTGTACATGCAGGGGAGGGTTCACCAGAACATTAATCAGTGTGGAAGGATGGCCGCCGATGCCGAATACATGGGTAGTGGGATTGTAGAAGGGGAAGGTAAGGAGTCAGTAGAAACTGCTGCTGGGAAGCACAGCGCAGGGAACACAGTTCTGTGTATAGCGGGTCTAGACTTGCGGAGGCGGTGCGTCAAGAGGGCCCCTTCGGGGAGGAAGGGCAGTCTAGGTGGGGAAGAAATAGGGGGAGTATGGATGGCCAGGGGGTATAGAGTGTCCACAGAGTTTGGAGAGGGGGGAATGTGAAAGGGGGCGTAAATGGACATCCCTTAAGGGGGGCAAACATCCAAGGGGCTGAGGGAGGGGCTTGCGGCTCCCCGGTCCTTCGCAGCCATAGGAGCCCAGAGACAGAGGGTCAGGCTAAGAGGTCCAGCCTACAGCAGGCAACAACAAGGTATCAGGGCGGCTCAAGGTGCTGTCAGTAAGAGGTGGGCTGGGCCTGCAGAGTGGGCAGAAAGACATGGGGGAACGATGCCTTGGTTTCACCCCTTGTTGCCAGCCTGCTGTAGTAGCAGGCAGAGGAGGTTAGAAGCGCACCCACAGGAGGGTCAAGACAGAGTAAGAATAGCTCATAGCGTATAAAACTGGAATAGCATTCAAAATAGCAATCAAAACAATCAGATATTTAAAACAGTCCTAGCAATACTCAGCCGTCCAGCGGTCGTCGATCCCATCAATCCAGCTGCAGCAGTTCCAACTATGCCGGGTGCGACACAGCACCACATGCACCCAGGGCAGTCACTCTGTGGCGGGGCGATTTTCAGGAACGATCGTGATTTGTCTCTATCCTGTTCTTGAGTGAGGACTGCCACTGCCTGAAGAACCTGTACTCTGTCGCCATGGGAGCATGCTGCCCAATCAGAATCCCTGCCCAGATGACGGGATCCATTGTTGTTTTGCCTGCGTCCGCCAGAAGTGGCAACTGAGGGAGCCAAGTGGTGGGCTGTCTCGGCTGTGGAGGAGGTAGTATCCATGTCCTATGTGGAGAGTCCATCCAGGAAAAGGTGCAGGTCTTCCGGTTCAGAAAATTCCATCAAGGTGCCATCCTTGGTGATCTGAATCGAGCGGGTCAAAGAGTCCATATTTAATGTCCAGTTGACGAAGTTGGGGCCAGAGGGAGAGAAAGGCCTTGCAGCAGTCATTGGTTTCCCTGGAGAAGTTCTCAGCTATGCGTATTTCATGGCCCTCATGTGTGAAAGGACCATGCGAGCAGGCTGCAGGTACTAAGGGTCCGAGGACTTGTCGAAGAGCCCCAACGCGGAGGGCTGATACGATGGGACCGTTGCATCTACAGCGGAGGATCAAAGACGAGGCCTGTAAGCTTTGGTAGAGTGTCTATAAGGAAGCATTTAGTGTCGGGGCCCTTTGCTGTTTCTGGGAAGCTGAAGAAACAGACATTATCCCACCTGCTGCGATCCTCCAGGTCAATAAGCTTGCTACGTAAGAATAGGAGTTCCTAATCCCTTTCCAGCATGGTATTTAGGTGTTCTTCCATTACCGTAACTGGCTGGTTGAGCCCATCCATGTGGGTCTGAAATCCCACAATATTCAGTTAGATCGATTTGGTCTCTGCCGCCAATGCATATATGTTTACATCCATGCCTTCAAGTCGACGTCCCACCTCTGAGATTTCCTGCAGGATACGCTCCATGGTGATGTCCTCGGTGGTGCACTCGGGGGCTGGCCAGTCTCAGAAGATGTCGTCCCCTTCGAGTCGGCCATGGCTCATGGCTGGTTGAAAGCTTCGGTGAAGAGGAGTTGCTGTGAATGTTTTTTCCCGTGGTCTTGCCAGGAGACATCTGTCTGTAGCTGCTGCAGACCACCCAGTAAGTCCATGTCTCAGATCCAGCTGGGGCAGGAGGCTAAGTGTCGGTGTGGTAACAGCTGTTTTGTGTCACCCTCCACCGGGTGTCAGGCCGGCGACACGAGTTGGTCCACAAAGTCCGACCAGCGATAGTCTTGCATGTGATTAGGGGGTAGTGCCACAGAATGGCCTGCTGACTCAGGTGGCTCGATTACGTGTGGATCCCGGGCAGCCGAGACATCACGACGACCCTCAGAGGGAGGTCCAGAGAGGGCACTGCAGCTCCAAGGGCGGCGGTGTGGTCGGGTAGATTGCAGCCGATAGGCCCTGGTCCGATCTAGGTGATGCCATGAATGGCTGCCCAGGAGCAGTCAAGAGGGCCGGGTCAGTGCCCCTGCAATGTATACAGGTGGTGCGGTTGAGGTTGTGGAGGCTGAAGGTTAAGCAGGAACGCTGGCGAGATCGGCTTGGGCCCACATTGTAAGGCCGTTAATTCCATAGCGTCCCCGCCCCTGTGGAGGATGTCGGCATGCTGGGGCGATGATGAATCTGCACGCTACCAGCAGTCCTCGACTGCAGTCCCGAAGACCGACTTAGCAATGCTCTCCTCTCTAGTAAGGGGGCAAGCCATGTGCAGGCATGAAAAGCAGAAGCGTCCCAAATGCCCCCAGGCCTTATGCACTGCCCTCCTTGCAATCAGGCTGGGAGGGAATAGTACCAGTGCCGAGGAGCAGCAGGGGTCGGGGTGAAGGAGACAAGGATGCCGCTCTCAGCAGACAAGGCAGCAGAGTCCGCAGTGGAGGCCGGAGGTCAGTGTGTGGACGCCCACTAGGCCACGCAGGTCAGGGTCATTGCAGCCCTGTGGGCAGGGGCTGCACGGCCACCTCCAGGTCCAGTGGGCCTTTGTCAATGTGTGTAGGGGCTGCCAATTAGAAAGAGCCAGCCTCTTCAGGGGGCTGGATGGGCCCTAATTGTGGCACAGGTCATGGGTGTTGTAGCTCTGTGGGCCGGAGCTGTGCGGTCGGCTCTAGGCCCAGCGGGCCTCCTCTCATACATGCTGGAGCTACCAGTAAGATAGAGCCACTGGCTGCGGGGATCTTGCCCCTCCAGGAGTGGGATAGACTCTTGTGGCAGAAAGCTAAATGTCTCTCCATGGAGGGTGACTCACGCCAGCAGGGCCGCAGTGCTGTGGGCTGAGGCTTCTCTACTGCCTCTCGACCCGGCGGCCCTGCGCTGGAGCGAGCTGAAGCAGGGCGGGCTGGCCCGGCCGTGGGTGCAGCGATAGCTGCCAGGAGGCCGGGACTGGTTGTCGGGTGCTACGAGTGTGGTGGGGGGGCAGGCTACCGAGCCCCTGTCATGCCGCAGGTGCTGCTGCCACCTTCCAGGGCCAGTCTCTGAGTAGAGCTCCGGGATCAAGCAGCCATCTCTGCTCATGGCCAGACCACGCCCCAAGGCTGACAAGTCTATTATACCTGATATTTTATATGGACCACCAAAGTTATAAGGAACTACCTGAAAACATAAAAACCTTGAAATGGCTATCTCAATATGGCTACTTAAAGTATCCTTCCCAGTTAAAGGTTTTTGCATTTTAAGACCAAGAAGCAGAGAGAATGTTAAAATCACTCATAAGAAAGAAGTATGCTAAGTGGTCAGGGTCAATCTAAATATGATTGTTACACACTACTCTATAAATGGTTGCTATCTCATCCTCATCCTTGGGATTGGATCAAAGAGCTCCATAGGTGTTTTAGGCTCAAGATTTCTAAGGAATCACACAACCAATCTAGATTCTCACATTATGAAGACTCAAAGCAGAACTGGAAATGTTAGTTTTGGTTTTGCTGTTCACTATTGGGAGACTGATTGTAAATTTGGTGTCTAATTGAAAATGGAAATTAGGAATGGTGTTACTAAAGCTTTATAAATCACGAGAAGACATCATGCTTGATATGAAGATATCTAATTGTTGAAGAATAACGGGGAAACACTTTACACATCACACCATGGACCCACTACAAAGGCCACAGTAATGTAGAATGATTAAAGCCTAACAGACTACTGCTATAGCTAGTAAATCAGATTTTGTCAGGAGAAGACCAGCAGCTACTATTCAAGTTACAAATAATGTATTTATTTTCTACAGGGGCGTAACACAGGCCCCCGCAGCTCCCGCGGTGCGAGGGTGCCCCGAGCTGCAGGGGGCCCCTCAGCACAGTACTCAGGCCTGAGAGCTCCAGATTAAATCCGCAGCGGGGGCCCCTCTGTGTACCTTGCAGGGGGGCCCCCTGAACTTTCGTTACACGACAGATTTTTCATCACCTCCTAAAGATGATGACTTTTCTTCCTTTAGAAAAAGGAAGTTAAAGTAGCAGAAATGAATGGTCTTCTAATATTTTGTTGGAAACTTGAATGTCACAACAAATCGGATAGAAAAGTCAACAAGGAGATGCCACATCCATGACCAAAACAAATGGGCAGTAAATATATCTGTGGTTTATACTTTTCACTAATTTATTGTTTCACCCTTGTTCTTTGTTAAATTGTAATAGCAAAATATATGCCACGGTATTGGCTGAGTGGCTCCAAATAATTATTCCGAATATATTTCACTGAAATGAACAAGAATCTATAAAAATCTTTATAATTTGTGGAAAATATTGGCAACTGTTTGCTTGTATTGCTTCTGCCAATATTGAAACATAAACGCTATTATGTCAAACTACAGATGTAAAGAAGGTAGGTGTTTTATTTAGTAAACTTGCAATCCTTGTGGAGCATAATGTCATCTTTGGGCTTTTCTCAATGACTGATAAGAACATTAATAGCACAATACAATACTCTTAAAGATATAGTGGTAGCTAATTGAGGACTGAACTGTGAACAACACAAGCTATAGCATTTTTTCTCCAATTTTTGCAATACTCACTGAGCCTCCGGAAGTCTCCTTAAGAAAGAATAGTATCATACCAGGGTATGAACTAGGGGAGCACCTGGTAAAAAAAACTGCATGCAGAAGAACTATCAATTTTAACAACAGAATCATCAGCAATTGAAGTAATCATAAATAATTTGTATGAATGTTGTATATTTTTGGAATATGGCCTCAACAATAAAAATTTGATGGAAAGGTCTGAAATGCTACAAGGGATGTAAATTAGGAGATATCTATCAATCAATCAATCAATCAGGATTTGTAGTCTGCGGTTGCTTCCCCCATCGAGGGTCTGGAGGTGCTGTGGGATCAAACTGCCTGTTTTCCTATTGGTTGAACATCTAGGTCTTGATGTCCTTCCTGAACTGCTGGAGCAATAGTGAGGCTCTGAGGTGCAGGGGTAGGTTGTTCCAGGCCTTAGCCGCTAGGTGGGAGAAGGAGTGGCCTCCACTGCTCATCCCGCGGATGTGTCCGGTGACTGCTAAGGAGAGGGATTCGGAATGGAGTTTCCTGGTGGGTTGGTGGAAATTCAGTCATTGGTTGAGGTACCCTGGTCCTTCGTTGTGTAGTGCCTTGTAGGTGTGGGTGAGCAGCTTGCACTTGCATCTCTTTGTGACTGTCAGCCAATGGAGTTTCCTGAGGTGAGGGGTGATGTGCATACGTCTAGGGAGATTGAAGATGAGTCTGGCTGCTGTGTTCTGGATAGTCTGGAGTTTCCTTTTGAGTTAGGCTGTGATTTCTATGTAGAGGGAGTTTTCATAGTCTGGTCTGCTGGTGACAAGCGCTTGCGTGACTGTTCACCTGGTGTTGGGTGGGAGCCATCTGAAACCTTACTGAGCATTCAGAGGGTGAGAAAGCAGACGGAGGAGACGGTGTTGACCTGCTTTATTCATAGATAGCTGGCTGTTCAGGATGATGCTGAGATTGCAGGCGTGTTATGTGGGTTTGGAGGTTGGGCCCACCTCGGATGACCACCATTCTTTGTTCCAAAGGGTGTCCTTGCCTTTCCCGAAGATGAGTACTTCTGTCTTGTCGGTGTTGAGTTTGAGACAGTTGTTGTTCATCCAGATGCCCATGTCTTTCATCAAACGTTGGAATTTGCCCTTGATGGTTGTTGGGTCGTTTGTCAGTGATAGGATGAGTTGGGTGTCATCAGCGTAGGAGATGATGTGGAGTCTGTGGCTCTTGATGCTGTTGGCAAGGGGTGTCATGTATACAATCAAGAGGGTTGGGCTGAGAGATTAGCCTTGAGGTACACCGCAGGTGATGTTCTCAGGGAGTGAGGAGTAGGGAGGGAGGATGACCGTCTGTGTTCTTCCCGTGAAGAAAGATGCGATCTGGTGGAGTCTGTTGATCAGTGTGTGGTGGGATATGGTGTCGAAAGCGGCTAAGAGGTCGAGGAGGATGAGTGCTGCTGTTTCTCAGTTGTCTAGCTGCATTCTGATGTTGTCAGTAGCTGCGACTAGATCTGTCTCTGTGCTGTTGTTTGCTCTGAAGCCAGATTGGGTGGGGTCCAGAAGGTTGTGGTTTTTAAGATGTCTAGTGAGCTGGATTTTGATGGCTTTCTTGATTACCTTGGCTGGGAAGGGGAGATGGGTTGGTAGTTCTTAGGTTCTCCTGGGTCTGGGGCTTCTTCAGGAATGGATTCACGTCAGCGTGTTTCCATTTCTGTGGGAAGTGGGCCATGGTGATTGAGGAGTTGAGGACCTTGCTGAGTTATTTGCTGATGGATTGATTACCGAGGTTGAAAGTGTGGTGGGGGCAGAGGTCTGTGGGGCTCTGGAGTGGAAGGATCTCATGATGGACAACGTTTCATTCTCGGTGAGGGTGCTCCACAAGGTGAGCTTGTGTGGGTGGGCTTCAGTCAGCGTAAGTAGGTTGATGCTGTCCTAGGTGGGGGATTGGGTTGGAAAGTCTTGAAAGATGGTGTTGATTTTGTTGTGGAAGAAGTCGGCAAGGGTGTCATAGAGAGCTTGAAAGGGTGTGATGTTCTTTTTGGTTGTTGCGGGGGTTGGTGAACTCCTTGACTATGTTGAAGAGTTCCTTGCTGTTGTTGGAGCTGTCCTTGATGCGGGTGGCTAGGGCGGTCTTCTTGGTGTTTTTTCAGGAGGTGATAATATCAGTTGAGGGCGTTTTTTAAGTGTTTTTGGTCCTTGAGGGTCTTACTGGCGCTCCATCTTCTTTCATTCTCTCTGCAGTTGCGTTTCTGGGTTTCAGTTCTGCCTTCAACCAGTTTGGGTGTCATGTTCATTTCTTGGGGTTAGTGTATTTCTTCGGTGCGACTACATCAGCGCTTGCCGTGATCCATTCCGTGAAGTAGTCTGCTGCCTGTTCTGCATCTACCCATGTACCAAGTGTCAGTAACATTAAATATTTATGGACTATGTTACCCAAAAAGATTCATATCAGGTGTATTACTCAACTAAGGTGGCCATACTAAAGCAGGATTTGGATCGCAATACGTATTTGCCCCTTTCAATAAAGTCAACTTTATTAAAATTATAAATTTACCAAAACTACCGATTTTATTTCAGCAACTCCTCATACATGTACATGATACATAAAGCAATTGGAATGGAAAAATTGCGATTTTTTATTTGGCAGAATAAAACTCAATTTCAAGACTTATAGAGAAAAACTTATTTGAACAATAAATGAGGCAGGATTAGCTTGTCAAATTTAACAAAAATACTTTTGATAGTACAACTTAAGGAATTTCTGCTGCCTCCGACGTATGGACCAATGTAAATGTCTTTCTGATCTGATCCGATCAAATATATATAATTTGGCAAACGTGTTCAAGCTACACCAAATTTTATAAACTACAACATATTTAAAAGATTTAGATGAAAATAATTCATCAGTTGCCATGTATTTGGAGGAGGGTTTAAGGAATGTTACATTTCTCCTAAGTACTCATTGATTGTGGAAAAGCTAGATTTATCACTCTGGAATATACCAATAAATATCGATATTTATATAAATGGTTTATTATTAAAGAAATATGTTTTATAATAGTCTGTTCAAGAGTACTGTGATGTATTAGAGAATACAAGTTATGAATGCATTTCTATTATATTATCAATTAAACTATGTATATATACAAAGCCATGCTTGTACTAGAGCTCACCCAAACGACTGAGGCCGTCATTGATTCATCTCAGTATCAAAATCATTCAATTTCACAATTCTGTTTACAAATTTCAGTGTCATGAGGTAAAATGGGCAGTGGAGCTAATACATCACTAGGCAGTTAAGAATATGGACGCTGCACGGAAGTTGTGGCAATGCATAATTTCCTTCCTACATTAAACTATGTCTATGCAGTATGTCACAGTCATCATAGTATGATGTTTCACCATGCATATCTTAATCCGAAAAGAATGGCTAGAGTCTATCCCCAATCTACCCGGAAATGCCTTTTGTACTCAGTTTTAGATCCATTTGGGGCCTTGATTAATTAATGGATAACTGAAAACAATATGGGGTCCAAGTTGAGACTGCTGCTAGCTTGTACGTTTGGGTAGTTTGACCACAATTTGTAAATGGATCCCTAGAGCTGAGGATGTTTGTGTGATAGAGATCACCATTATAAGAATGCTGGTTGCAAAGCAGTGGAAAAGCCCTACGTATTTTTATGGCATTTACTTATTTTCAGTGGCAGACATGAATCTGCTGAGCATGGAATGTAGACCTTGTGGTGCTAGTTTGTTCTTCTTTGACCACTCTGTAATTTCTGGCACCTTATTAATAATACTGAAATGTATTAACCACTATGTCGTGGACCAACAAAAATACAGCAGCACTGTCAAATAAAGATTAATAAAGTTCAGATGATGTCAAAAAGTGCATTTTCAGTTTTGTGCAGCTGCTAAATATAAATGTGAAAACTAAAACTATAGATAATTAACAGCAGTTGCTTGACTTTGAGTGCAAAACACTTGATGACCTCCAGTAATTCATATTAGCTATTAAAGACCCCGAACGGCGCATAAAGGTGATCAATTCTGTATAACTTTATTGCCATACAAAACCATGTTCTCTTGGCATTAGTTTAAATTGGGATTTCAGCCACTATGAATTTGTTCTCTTCATTTTAAAAAGATAAATAGAAAAAACGGAGTGTTGAGTTCTGCACTGACATACCCAATACTTTTCAGATAAATGACATTTGGTTTGATGGGACTTTCACAGCCATATAATTATGCATATGTGACAGGGCTCATTTGTTTCTCTTAAGATATTTTCATTTTCGAAAGATGCACTCTATTCTGATGATCAAACTCGTGTACTTCCTTTCATGTCTGCCTGAAGATAGCTTTGAGTCCCACTCGGAGGTTAATGAGTATATAAAAAGGAAGCTAACATATGGAAATGGCTCAAGTTCGGACTTGTATTCATGAGGTTTGACCATATATAGCTTTACCTATTGCTGGTGCTCATCTGATCAACAGACAAATGTATGCTGATTGGGGCTTTGGGTGGCCCCTTTCAGTAGTTGGTTCATTTGGGTCCGCTCTCTTCAAATATTGCTTGAAACAAATGCCATCATATTTCAGATCAGGGCCGACGAGTGCTTTAGTTTCACTATTAGCTGTTGCTTATTAGATGTGTTAGTCTGCTATTCTAAAGGGGAAATTAAGAATCCATTCACTGCAATAGAGGCATATTTGTGCTTCAAAAATAGTTTTTCACATCACTGTTAAATTAATGTTCCTATATGGGTGAATTTCAACCGAAAACTGTTTGTGCAACAAAATATTACTATTTTTCTTAAATGTGTTGTGCACCAAAAATGTACTCCACACATATTGACGTTACACAAAGGGGAGTTTTTTTTACATAAAAGATGACATTGCACCGAAATATGTGTTCTCCAAAATTTTATTTGCGCTTCTAAAAGTGTTTCCACAGTCATGCTGATTTTGCACCAGGCGTGATTTTGCACCAAAAGTGATTTTGTGCCGAAACATGATTTTGCTCCTATAAATAATTCCACTGTATTAGAACAAAAGTGATTTTGCTCCTAGAAATTAATTTTGTACATAAATGTGAATTGCGTTCCTAAACGTTTTCCATTTTAATACATATGCTTTACAATGTATGATTTTTCATCCTAAAGTGCTGTCACCAAATGTGAGGTCATACTGATGCACACCTTTTACACATAATTTCTTTCTACCGCCATTTCTCTCTGTACTGAGTGATATGCCATGTCTACATGTTATAAATGGTCTGTACTGAATCTGCTTCTAAAGATCAAAAACCTACATGTTTTTCAATGATCCTATTATGGCCATCAAAACTAAAACCAACAAAGCTTATAATAACTGATCCCAAGATGTATCAGAAAATCTACTCAAAATTGGCATATGCAAAGCTATCTTCAAATACCATAAACACTAAACCCTGACTGCCAACCCAGAGATCTTAATCAGTTAGAAATATCCTTAGCCTCATACAGGTCTCCATTAAAATTGACCTACTCTTTCTTTATTAAGGGTATACCCTCCCGAACCCATGCACCATGCGATTTCTTCTTAGTCTCAGAGAAAGCAAAAAGCTTACCATCTCCGGTGGCAATAATCACAAATTTGAGCCACATGTGACCTTGTATAAAAATGGGAGAGTATTATCCAGTCTTTAGATATCAGCTTCCATATCTTTGCCAAATAGTCTGATATCCTGAAGGCCCTAAAAACGTCCACCATAAGTAGAGTCATTAACACAGATACCATGCATATTATATGACTGAAACCTCGATCCTCATTATCACCCACATTCTCCTCAGGGAATGAAACCAGACAGCATAATCCTGACATAATTCAATATAGTCTAGAACAGAACCTCAAGCAAAGTAACTCCTATGCTGACAATACTCGTATGCAGTCAATCAATCAATCAATCACAGAATTTGTAGAGCGCACTACTTACCCGCGAGGGTCTCAAGGCGCTGGGGAGAGGGAAGGGGGGATGCTGCTACTGGTCGAACAGCCAGGTCTTGAGTAGCCTCCTGAAGGTCAGCAGGTCTTGGGTCTGTCGTAGGCTTAGTGGAAGGGTGTTCCAGGTCTTGGCGGCGAGGTGTGAGAAGGATCTGCCGCCGGTGGTTGTTCTTCGAATGCGAGGGACGGTGGCGAGGGAGAGGTCGGCGGAGCGGAGCTGGCGGTTGGGGACGTAGAAGAAGAGTCATCTGTTGAGGTAGGCTGGGCCAGTTTTGTGGAGTGCCTTGGGTGCGTGGATGAGGAGTTTGAAGGTGATCCTCCTGTCGACGGGGAGCCAGTGCAGGTTCCTCAAGTGGGGGTGATGTGGCTGTGGCGTGGTACGTCGAGGATCAGTTGTGCGGAGGCGTTTTGTATGCGTTGCAGTCGCTTGATGAGCTTGGCCGGGCTCCGCGTAGAGGGCGTTCCCATAGTCCAGTCTGCTACTGACGAGGGCCTGGGTGACTGTTCTTCTTGTGTCTGTCGGGATCCACCTGTAGATCTTGCGAAGCATGCGGAGGGTGTTGAAGCAGGAGGAGGAGACTGCGTTGACTTGCTTGGCCATGGAGAGCGTTGAGTCGAGGATGACTCCCAGGTTGCGTGCGTGGTCGGTGGGTGCCGGGGCTGCTCCCAGCGTCGTTGGCCACCAGGAGTCGCTCCCAGGCTGAGGGGTTGGAGCCGAGGATGAGGACCTCCGTTTTGTCCGTGTTCAGCTTTAGTCGGCTGATCTTCATCCAATCGACGACGGCCTTTATTCCTTCGTGGAGATTGGCTTTGGCGGCGAGGGGGTCCTTGGTGAGGGAGAGGATCAGTTGAGTGTCGTCGGCGTAGGAGATAATGTTGAGGTCGTGTTGTCTGGCGATGCGTGCGAGCGGGGCCATGTAGATGTTGAACAGTGTTGGGCTGAGGGACGATCCCTGGGGTACGCCGCAGATGATCTCGGAGGCTTCGGATCGGAAAGGTGGGAGGCGGACTCTCTGGGTTCTGCCAGCCGAGGAAGGAGGTGGTCCATTCCAGGGCCTTGTCTCGGATCCCTGCGTCGTGGAGGCGTGCGCCGTAGAGTGCGGTGGCAGACAGTGTCGAAGGCGGCGGAGAGGTCCAGCAGGATGAGGGCTGCGGTCTCACCATTGTCCAGCAGGATCCTGATGTCGTCGGTGGCGGCGATGAGGGCAGTCTCAGTGCTGTGGTTGCTGCGGAACCCCGATTGGGATGGGTCCAGGATGCTGTTTCTCTTCGAGGTATCGGGTTAGCTGTTTGTTGACGATCTTCTCGATGACCTTGGCTGGGAACGGAAGCAGAGAGATGGGCCGGAAGTTCTTGAGGTCTCTCGGGTCCGCCTTGGGTTTTTGAGTAGGGCGTTGATCTCTGCGTGTTTCCAGCTCTCTGGGAAGGTCGCGGTCTCGAAGGAGAGATTGATGATGTTGCACAGGTGGGGTGCGATGGAGCTGCTGGCTTTGTTGAAGATGTGGTGCGGGAAAGGGTCTGACGGGGAGCCGGAGGTATTGTGCCTCATGGTCTTGATGGTGTCCTCGATGTTCACGCTGGTCCAGGCTGGCAGGGGGTCGTTGTCGATGGTGTGTGGCGGGTCTGGTGCATCGATCTTAGTTGGGGCTGTCAGGGTGTTGAAGCTGTCGTGGATGTCGGCGATCTTGCGGTGAAAGAAGGTGGCGAGGAATCGCACAGGGGTTGCGACGGCGGGATGTCGTTGGTGTTGGAGCTGGGATTGAGAGTTCCTTCACGATGTTGAAAAGCTCCTTGCTGTTGTGTGCGTTGTTGTCGAGGCGGTCTTTGAAGGAGATTCTCTTGGCGGACCTGATGAGGTGGTGGTGGTTACAGATGGCGTCTTTGTGGGCTGTGTGGCTGTCCGGTGTCTTATCACTGTGCCATTTCTTCTCTAGTTTCCGGCAGGTACGCTTGGAAGCTAGGAGTTCCGAGGTGAACCAGCAGACCAATCCGATCGCCTTCCTGGTAGCTATCAGAGCCCCTCTGGAGAGCCTTCCTCTGCCAACTTCTTGGTCTTGTCCACATACATCAAAATAACATATACACTGGCTCTCCAATCAACAACTTATCCCTGACAGTATTGATTGGAATGCAAGTTTGATTACTCCCCCCATACTTACAGTAACTTACTACTGACTGTGGCACAAATCTCTTACCCTCACACCAAAACTAACTCTGTGATATCAAACTACAATGATATCACTTGCATGACATGATAAGAAGCTTTGCAAAGTCCACTTCTATCTCTGTCTCCTAGAATCACTCTTCTCCTAACGAAATATGCACTCTCCCTTGTGGCCCACCTTACCACTCTTCCTCTCAAACCCTCACTTTTAGAAAACAACTATATGGGAATTCTTTCTCTCTGCTCTTAGGATCCCCACTTGTCAGTGAAGCTCTCTGATCATGTCTTTTCCCCAGCTGCATCCTAACAACAACCACCAACATGAGAGTCATGACTAAGGTTGACTTCCAGCATACACAGACGAAATCCCCAAATCCACACCATATGTGACCCTGGCTGTCCTTATTCAGAGGAATGAATTGAAGGTACTCTGCAACTCACATCGAGATATCCACAAAATTAGGCCTTTTTGCAAATCCAGCTTCACTTGCCCACCTTAATGCACTTCTTCTTGAGTCTTTACTTTTACAAAACAATTTGTTGCAACTATTTTCTCTCTATAGCTAAGTTCTATATTCCACTCCTACGGAATAGAGGAGTTAGGTCTGCTCCCAACTGTCAAAAAGCTTGTGAAACCAGCATTTTCTCCTGCTGCATCCTAACCATAATTAGCAACATAATAGACTGACTACTAACATAAACTGAGAAACAATCAAAATACCCGTGCTCACATCATTCACAATATAAGATCAAACACAATCCTGATGCAACTACATTGAAATGATAGCAAATGCGGACTCTCTGCTGCACAGCCCACTATCCCCAATATCCACGCAAGGCACACAATTTACCCTCAGCACAATATTTCATTACAGCCTCAATACACAAAACATCAACAACCAGTACCCAGCAGGCCAACAAACAACATATTCCACCCCCTTCATTCTCTTATCATCAATATCCAACACACTGTAAGTCTCACAAAACAAAAATCTGAATATCCATAAGTCACAAAAAGTTGGCCAGTGACACAACTACCGCAAACATTTATTTTTGGATTGTGTAAGAACAGGCAAGCTACTGTTCACAGCTGACATGATCCTCCAATGTATAGTACCCATAACGACTCATTATGTATCTCTTCACACCACACACTATGATAACCTTATGACATCTCCAAGTACAAACCCCTTTCTTATTGGCACAGTACACACACAAATTAATTCAGGTTCTGAGTGTATTTACCAACTTCTTCCACCGCTGCCCCTTAAAAACAATGTACTGATTGATTCTGCATTCCTTCTCCTTCTGTTATAACCACTTCATGCCACTGAAGGGCTGTACTACTTTCGATAGTATACAACATGACATCCAACGAAGCAGACAGAGCATTGTGTCTCACATATGGATATTTGTTTGTATGCTGAAGATGGTAGTTTGTCTGAAGTGCTGAAATGAGTAGTATATTGTTTGGGTGGAGTCTTCTCTGAGTCCACCTAAGTGGCAAAGTCTTCGGTTATTGCTCCCATTAATTTAGAATTTTGAAAATTATATGTTTAGTGTGAAAGCTGTCCCTAGTCAGTGTTTCAATTGTCTGCCTATTGCACCAACACCTGGTATAGCAAAGGTGTTCAGAGGACCACCACCACTCACTCGTATTGAAATACTCTGTTCACCTCAAATAATTGATGAGAGATTTTGGCTCTCTCAATGGTTTTCTGTATAATATCTGAATGAAATGGCAAAATATTTTGGAAACTGCAAGTTGAGACTCTCAAACTGAATGTCCGCTCAGTCCAGACAAAAACAGAACATCGTGGTCTCTAGTGCTGAAGTAACCGTGCTCTATCCTGGAACATTCCATTTTTTTCTCTACAAGAGTTATTTTTGACAACAGGCCGATGGACTGTTGATTGGGTTTAAAAAATGTGCTAAGCGACTTGGGAAATATTCCAAAGAATTGTTACAGAAAATATATTTATCCTCGCTTCTTAGTGTCAGATGAGATGCCACAAAGCTCTTATATTTTCTCTCTAGATCTCACAGAAAAGTACAGTTACTCAGAAAGATTCATATAATAATAGATTAGGAAATAGGCCACAGGAAGTGTAGGAATGCTCATGTGGGGTTCTTCTAAAAACGTATGTCAAACTTCATACTCTGATTTGTGAACAAAGAAAATGGAAGCATTCAGAAATACAATCTTCTGATAATTCCTTTCAAGCAATAACCCGGAGAAAAGGTGAAGAGTTAAAAAGGTAAAGATGAAGAATGATAAGGTAAGTGTTGTGACTCACATTACAAGAATATGCAACCTCTATCTACAGGCCGGAAGCTAAAGGCAATAAATACTGAGGGCAGATGATTAAATTGTTAAAAGTATTCCAAAATTAAGGTACATGTAAACACCTGTCATTAATTGATGTACATAATCTCCCCAAACAATTCCAAACACAACCGGGCATCAGTGGCGGCTGGTGACATTTGAAAGTGGTGAGGCGTAAAACAATTGTCGTACTTCACTGCGGCGAGCGCAGCAAGCAAGCCTGAACCACCTACGGGGGGTTCGGGGGCGTTCTCCCCCCGAGAATTGTTTTAAAAAAAGAGTGGGCAAATGGTGCATTTTCAAGCAAACTAGAAGGTGTGAAGATCAGCCCTGGAATGCTTTCTGCCCAGAACTCAGGATCCTTCCCACCTGGCAGTGTCAAAGGAAAAAAAGAATACCTGCCTCTTCAAGGAGGCTTTTCTAGCCCTCTACAAAACTCACAGGATGCCTCCCATCCCATGCAAGGAAAAAGTCCCTGAAAAATGTTAAAGTGCCGTAGAGGAGCTCTGTGAACTGAGTAAAGAACAAGTGACCTGAGCCTGTCAGATTTTGCTCATCCTGTGCGTATGTAGGGTTTTGGTTACACATGAAATACACCTCAAACTCAATATCCAAAACAGCATTACAAAGTGGCCACCAGCCAAAAGTCAGCGCACAACAATTCAATTAAATACATAAATAAATGAAGTGAGAGAGATCCCGCTTAAGCGCAGCGACTGATGTAAGGATAAGAACACCACTCTGATCATCTGCCCTCAGTACCCCTCTTCCATCTCTCATGTGCAAATGGCTCTCTGCCCTCAGTACCCCTCTTCCATCTCTCCTGTGCACAGGGCTCTCTGCCCTCAGTACCCCTCTTCCATCTCTCTCGTGCACAGGGCTCTCTGCCCTCAGTACCCCTCTTCCATCCCTCCCGTGCACAGGGCTCTCTTCCTTCAGTACCCCTCTTCCATCTCTCCTGTGAACAGGGCTCTCTGCCCTCAGTACCCTCCCTCTTCCACCCCTCCTGTGCACAGGGCTCGCTGCCCTCAGTACCCCTCTTCCATCCCTACCGTGCACATTGCTCGCTGCCCTCAGTACCCCTCTTCCTTCTCTCTTATGCACAGTGCTCTCTGCCCTGAAAACGTAGAAATAGGTGAAAGTGAAAAGAAGAAAAGAACAACAGAAAAAAAGAAGATAGGACGCTATTTAAAAGAGTGGACATGCATTTTTTAAAGATCTTTAACCCAGGGTGGCACAGACTAATTAACTGCCCTTTGCACTGAAATAAACACATTTATACAATTCCAGTTTAAAGATCTCATCTTGCTGATACCGTCACCCAAGTGAATCCTCGTCCCATAAAATATTTCCTCTTTCTTTTTCGTGCCATATTAAAGTATTTATATTTTGAGTTTTGAACTTGCTGCCTGTCTCTTTAAAACTGAAAAGTACACACTCAGCTGCCGCCTGATACAATGGACGGATCTGCAATGAAAGCGTCGGTTTTCCCTGACCTGAAATGTGCGACTCGGCTGTAGTCATTTAGGAGCACGGAACCAACGTCGTGTTCTTGAGGAAAAACAACAGTGGAACATTCCCGGGGGATTCAAGTGAGGGGAAAAATTATCGTCTCGAGTCCACACGCCACGGACAAATACAGCTGTCTAGTCTGGCACACGAGACAGCATGGCCAGCAAGAACATGTGTGCATGTGACAGTCAACCACATTGCCTCCCTGGCACTGATTTTCGAGCCTCCCATAGTTGTGCAGAAATGCAAACTCAGACAGCCCAGACACGTGCTTTCATCCACTATCAAGACAGCCCAGAACAAGTGTGGACAATGCACACCCAGTGTGTCAACAACCACTGAGCGGTCACACCTGTGTGTGGAGGCCTAGTAACATGCCATTAAGACCAGAGATGAATGCGTAGTTATTGAAAACATTTACAGGAATCATAGCCGACAGAAACCAACAACAGCAGGTAAGTGCCGAACCCATTCCGATCATACGAGTTCCAGAACCTGAACTCTGTCATTCCAAGAGTGGGAAGAGAAAGGACAAATGCAAAGCACATAAAGAACATAACAATGCCGGCGCAAACGGGTTGCAACGGCAGCTTTGTCCTGTAGCTCTTTAACATAGATGTGGAGGTTCCTTAAGAAAACAATAACGTTTGCGCTTGGCTTAACCTGATTTCAACTGCACATGTGAAATGTCCACCTATCAGAGCGCACGCCGTGGCATCATTAATCATTGGTGAAGCTGTCTTCAGCACCACGTGAAGCGTCAGTTCAGAAAAGAGTGTCCCGCATGACCGCAGACCCCATCCGAACGAGCGCATTCTTCTACTTTCACGCGACATTTCATAATGAGTTGTATCTTAAAATAGTAAGCCATGATGAGACCTGTATCGCGCCGATAATGGTGTTAGTTACGGTTGCAGGGGAGGTGTTAGTGAAAGATGGCTTTTCCACTCACCAAGAGTTTCACATTTATGAGCCAATCTAATTTCTGCTTCTGTTTTCTTTAGCTACTTATCCCTTCTATAGAAATGTGATGTGTTTAGTGGTTGCAAAAGACTTTGATGCCCGCAGACCCCATCCGAACGAGCGCATTCTTCTGCTTTCACGCGACATTTCATACTCAAGTCGCGGGGGTGGGGGCCGGCCCGGGGGAGTTTTAATAATAATAAAAAACTTACCTGACCGCCAGGTCTGCGCCTCCTCTGCTCCTGGGCCAGGTACCGCGCCTTCTGCCTTCAACTTACAGCCGCGTCACTTCACCAAACCCCTCTCAGCCAATACCGACGCTGCTCCAGCAGCACCAGGATTGGCTTAGCAGGGGTACTCGCCACCCTGCCGCCCATTAGGAGACCGAGGGTTGCCGCGTTGAGCAACCCTCGCTCTCCCGATGCGCAGCCGCCAGCCAGACGCAACACTAGTGCGCATGACTGGGCTGGTCGGAAAAATTCGCCGACCTTCACCAGTCATGCACACTTGTGCTGCTGCCTGCAGTGCGCTCCGCGGCCGCGCTACCCCCTGGCCTCAGTATGGATGTCAGTCAGGTGAGTCATCATGAAGCCAGACCGCCCAAAGGGGGTGGGCAGTCAGGCGTCATGATGACTCACCTGACTCTGACTGACATGCATTATCTTAATGTCGGCTGTCTGTTGGGACTCGAGCTGCGGGTTGCGGGCGTGGGCGGCTTGTGGGGCAACGCCCCAGCGCCCTAATGGATGCACCGCCACTGCCGGGCATTGGTCCTGTTCCAATTTCTAAAATAGGAGAGTTTGGGTTACATGGGTCAAAAACAAGCCAAAACATTAACATAAAAAATAGTGTTCTCGTAGTGGAAGTTAAACTTAACATGGTGGAAATATTAGGATCGAGATCACCTAGTGCCAATGCCTAACTGTTTTATAGAGCAAACTATGCATGTTTCTACAACATTACAGAGGAGGTTTGAATTATATTAAAGACATAGGGCCTAATTGAAGGTATAGGTGGTATGTATCGCACATGATTAATAACGATACCACGGGTATGTCTTTTATTGAATGTGATAAATACCACCTATTACGAGTTGTTGGGGCGTAACATGCGAATTTTGGTGTTTAAAGGACCAGAATCTGCATGATATGGTATATACTGTATGGTTTTTCCCCATTACATTTTGGCAAGTTTGTCCTGCCGAAATTTAATGAAGGTTGGGTTATTAACACATCTGATAATTATTGGATGCATTAAATAACTAACAACAAGTATTTCTAAACCAGTGCATAAACAGGGGTTTAAGCAAAGGATGGATTTTAATGAGCAATTTGTAATCAGGCCCAAAGAGGAGAAGATTACGACTTATTTTCTGTGAATCTCTTGTGCCAAATACAAAATAAACATTCAGAAAGAAAAATAAATTCACAGGCTTACCAGCACTTAATAGTCAGTTTAGTAGATGCCCTTATAGTGAGGAACCTGGGGTGCTACAGCCTGTAGTATCAGTAGCAGTGAAAATGAGCACACTTCATTTTCTTCGCCTGCCAACTTCAGAACTCGCATCACAACATGTCCAAATGAAAAGTCTGAACAAGCAAAACACTCCAGTAGACCAGGTATCTGCACCTGAAGATCCTTTGGCCAGCAATAGATTGGCAACAATTAAACTGCAGGAAGAACACAGATTAAGGGAGACGAAGGGAGGGATAAATCTTTTCCCCCGTGTCTTAAATAGTAGACAAAGCTCCTGTCACATTTTATATTCTATTACAAGACTGGAAGCTTGATTAGGACATATTCAAAGCATGTCAATAACACTTAGGAAACGTGATCAATTGGCTTAAAACAAAATGTTTTGAAAGTAGATTCTTGAAACCAGTCTGCCACTTTCATAATGTCCTAAAGAAGTTCTGAAGAAATAAAAGCTTTCAGCACTGTGGAGCTTCCCTTGAAAAATACTGAAGTATACAAAAAGTGATGGATGGGATGTTTAAATTAAGCTCAGCCACTTGTAATTACTCTTGGCTAGCTAGAAACCAGCCCTGGGTTGCTTGTGTTCCAGTTCAAGGAGGACCTGCCTAGCAGTTCGGGTTGGATTGTTCCCATTGGAGCAGGGTCGAGACAGATTTGCATATAGCTGAGTCCAAACTGAGGTGACATGGTGTGCAAAATAACAATGGACTGGAATGTGGTCCTGTTAGAAATGGGGGTCTCTAGTTGGCAGAGGTAGGTACCTTTGTCCAAATAGGGACCCTTGCTTCTAGTCAGGGTAAGGGGGATACACACTTTAAATAACCCCTGCTCACCCCCTTGGTAGCTTGGCACGAGCAGACAGGCTTATCCCAAAGACAATGTGTAAAGTATTTGTACCAACACTCACAGTAACACAAGGATAACACCACAAATGGACACCACACCGGTTTAGAAAATTAAAGTATCTTTATCTAATCTTATCATGACCAAAACGACAAAAATCCAGCATACAAGTATTAAGAAAAATTACTTTCAAAAGGTTTTAGCAACTGAGTCCATAGAAAACTATGGATGCGTGATTTCTTGCAAAGTACCTGTCGTTGCGACAATATTCACCAAGCCAAACAGCCGCAGCGATGGGAAGCGTTGAAAAACAAAGAGATGCGTCGATTCCTGAGACCTACGTGGATGCGACAGTTCCGCTGGACACAGGGGAGTCGTGCGTCGGGTCCGGTCTGTAGGGGGAAACGATGCGTCGATTCTGAGACGACTCCGATCTGCGGGTGATGCGTCGGGGAAAACTTGCCGCACAGGGACGATGCGTGGAAATACGGGATGCTTCGGCGAACGATGCGTCGGCGTCGAGCGGCGCTGCGTTGCTTTCTTCAGCCGCGATCCCTCGATGCGTCGAATCTTGCAGCGGCGACAGGCGCTGCGTCGGTTTCAGTAGTGGCGTGGCGGTGCGGGGAGATTCTTCTCGCACCACGGCGTTGCGTTGGACAAACTGTCGCAAGAAGAGCGATGCGTTGATTCGCTTGTCGTTGCGTTGCTTTCCAGCTCCCAGGAGCAGAAACAACCTCCAGAGGCCACACACAGTCACAGGCACTCCTGGCAGGTCAGAACTCCCAGCAAGGAAGTTCAGGGGAGCTGGGGGTGAAGTCTTTGTGTTCCTGAGACTCCAAACAGGAGGCAAGCTCTACTCAAGCCCTTGGAGACTTTCCTCAAGCAGGGGACACAGCACACAGCAAAGCCCTTCTCCTTTCCTTGGCAGAAAACAGCAACTGCAGGCCAACCCCAGAAACACAGCAAGGGCGGTACTTTTCCTCAGTTTCTCCAGCTCTTCTCCTTGGCAAAGGTTCCTCTTGATTCCAGAAGTAGTCTAAAGTTCAGGGGTTTTAGATCTAATACTTATACCCCAAAATGTCTTTATTCTCTTTCTGCAAGGGGCTCTGAGCACAGTAAAAACCAGTTCTGGGGGGCACTCTGCAAGTGCACAACAACATCCATTGTCAGTGTGAGCCTTGGCTCCAGACACACCACAGGGGGGCGGAGCCAGCATTGTGGAAGGCAGGCAAGTCCCATTCAGGTACAGGTGCTACTCCTCCCACTGCTCCAAATGCAGATCAAGCCTCTTCAGCCTAGTGCTGACTCATCCAGACTCCTGGAGCCACTGCACCTCCCCAGCCCCTGTCACTCCAAAGCCAGACAGTCAATCCACAAACAGGCAGAGGCACACAGGATGGTTGAACAAGAAAATAGCCACTTTCTAAAAGTGGTATTTTCAAACTCAGAATGTAAAAATCACCTTTCCTAAAAGATGCATCTTTTGATTCTGAGTTCAGGCATACTAAACTTTATTTTCCTATCTGGTCCCAATGGTAAGTTATATTTATAAGATGTTATAAATTAACTCCCATGCTTTCCTATGGGGACAGATAGCCTTACAATAGTGAAAAACGAAATTGGCAGTATTTCACTATCAGGACATGCCACACACATCAGGGCATGTCCTACCTTTCACATACACCACACCCTGCCCACAGGGGTACCTTGGGCCTACTTTAGGGGTGACTGACATGTAAGAAAAGGGAAGGTTAGGGCCTGGCAAGTGGGTGCACTTGCCAAGTCAACATGGCAGTTAGCAAACTGCGCACAGGCACTGCAGTGGCAGGCCTGAGACATCTTTTCAGGGCTACTCATGTGGGTGGCACAATCAGTACTGCAGGCCCAGTAGTAGTATTTGATATACCAGCCCCGGCACACTCAGTGCACTTTACTAGGGACTGACCAGTAAATCAAATATGCCAATCAGGGAGAACCAATCATGTTAACAATTTACACAGAGAGCATATGCACTTTAGCACTGATCAGCAGTGGTAAAGTGCCCAGAGTCCTAAAGCCAACAACAGCAATCCAGGAAAAATAGGAGGAAGAAGGAAAAAGTTTGGGGATAGCCCTGCAAAAAGGGCCAAGTCCAACAGGTCCATGTAATTACCAGTGGCTGAAATTAATTCAAGCATTGCATCCATATCTTTTTTGTATACTCTCTTGAAGAAGATGCCCCGAAAAGGAAAAGGTCTATGCCAGCCTCCCCATTATCAATTCCAGCCATCCTGCCTATGGAGAGGAGGTTACTGGCATAAGCCTTTTTAAATTAAATTAAAACCGGGGAATCCAAAGGAGGATGGAAAGCGGAAGTCTGAGGTTCATAAAATTTACAACATTGCACCACACACAATTTTTCACTATGAGAAAAACATGGGTAAAACACATAAGAAGATAATTTTTTAGCATGTCCTGTGATATAAAAAGTAACTGTAACACCCAGTTGATAAAACAACTTGTTTATTTAATGGCGAATTTACCAGAAAATCTGAGGCCAAATTAACATTCCAAACAGAATATTGGGGTTTTGAAAACACTTTGAGACCAATGGACCATAAGGACCTGAACACAAGGAAGTCTTTGCCAACCAGTTCTCCTTTAGCTAAAATACAACATGCTGAAATGGCCAAACTATTTGCATTTATTGTCCATTAAGCTTTCCCAATCGAATAAAGGAAAGCCAGAAAATTCACAGCTTCTACAGGGGAAGCAGAAACACGTTTAACCTGTCTTTGCACACAGCACCTTACTAAGTCTGGCCATAAATACTAGTAACCTAATCTACTGGATGGAGCCCAAGAATCGCCGATAATTGATAGAGGTTCCTGCAAAGTCCTGGAATATTCCAGAATCCACTGAAGTCCTCTACTCTATCAATTGATGATGTCCCTGAAATGCTCTCTGACCCCATCAAAATTGGAGAAAATTACTATGGGAGGGATAGATCAAGACTGATAGTTTTGTGTACTTCAAGTCTATTTTTCCCACGCATCCAGTTGCCTTGTTGAAGAGAATCCCTCAGAAAATGAACACCAATTTTGCATACTGAAAAAATGTTGCTGAGAAAACCTCATTAAAAGAATTTGGGACTAAGTCTATTACACCCTTGCATAGCAACTCCAAACTTTCCTCCTTCACCAAACCGCTCTCCTGTTTCGAAGAAAACATTGGAAAAGGAAGAACTAACTGAATATAATGAGACTAAAACACGATCTTGTATCTCTGTATAGTTTCTAACATGCTGACACTAAACACAGCCTTTGACTAAGAAAGAGGATAGGACCGCTATCCAACTTTCTCAGGGAAAAAAGGTTTAATTGTAAACGACCCACTGTTATTTGGAAGGAAATGTCCTTTCACTCTGAAGCGTCTTTCATGCCATTGCCCCCTCTTGGGGGTAGTAGTAGGTATAACCATTACTGTGATTAATTGAGGTAACATGTCCTCCCCTAGGAGCAAAAAATGATGACTTGAATTAACTCTGTTGCTGTGTGCCAGAAGAGCAAACTGTGACTCGGATAGCTTTCACAAAAACTCCAGGGTTGAAAAATCTCTTTAAATTCTGATTGGCCTTGTTTAGGGATGTGAAGGTTTGACTATATTCTGTTATTTCTTTCACAAACGTTTCACCAAAAAGGTGACCTTCTGCGTTTGCCCCCTGTAAGAAATTGGGTTGTTGGTTGACTGGGGTATGAGACCTGGTCAAGCAGCAACCTAAATCCTTGCCAGGGTGAGGCCCAGGCCAACCCTAAATTAACCTGTGTTTAACCATCTGGTAGCCTTGGGTTCAAGATGGCGTTGCAGGTCCAGTTTTCCTCTTGAAGGCAAGAGACAGTAGGTCAGCAGTTCAGCCAGCAGCAGTCCAGTAGGACAGCAGTCCAGCAGAGTAGCAGTCCTTGCAGCAGCACAGCAGTACACCTTCCTGGCAGAAGTGTACGGAAGAGTTGGTGTCTGAGGTCCAGTATTTATACCCAGTTGGGCCTTTGAGGTGGGGAGGAGCTTCTAGCGGCATGTCTTTGAATTGTACAGGTACCCTGCTTTCCTGTCCTGGCTTCAGACTAACTACAGGGGGAATGCAGCCCTTTGTATGGAGACAGGACACCGCCTATTCGGGCGTAAGTGTGGCTAGGCCCAGCTTCTTTCTCCCATCATGCCAGTGATGGCCCTTCCAGTCACACCTAAACACCCCATTGTGTGTGGCTATCTAGGAGGAATACACAAATTCCAACTGTCGACTTCATCAAGTCATGTGACCCAGAGACAGGCTGCAGGCACCAAATGGCTAAGGTAGGAAAATGGCAACTTTCTAAAAGTGGCATTTTCACAAATGTAATTTAAAATCTGACTTCAGCATAAGTTAGGATTTTTCATTACAATTCCAAAGGCAGAACACATGAACTGGTTATCTATTCCCATTTGGAAAGTACACTTATAAAATGCAATAAGGTAACTCCAAAGTTATCCTATGGGGAGGTAGGCCTTGAACTAGTGACAAACAACTTTAGGAGTTTTTCACTACCAGGGCATCTAAAACCAAAAAGTATGTGTCAAACATTTTAAATACATTGCCCCCTGCCCTCTGGGCTGTCCTGGGCCTACCCTAGAGATGACATATATGTTATAAAAAGGAAGGTTTGTGCCTGGAAAAAAAATTATTTGCCAGGTCGACATGGATGTTTAAGACTGCACATGCAGGCTATAATGGAAGTCCTGAGGCACAGGTAGTGCCACTCTATTAGGGACTTACAGGTAAATTAAATGTGCCAATTGGGTATAAGTCAATTCTGCCATGTTTTAAGGAGAAAGCACAAGCACTTTAGCACGGCTTATCAGTGGTAAAGAGTACAGAGTCCTAAGGCCAATAAAAATGAGTTCAGTAAAAATAGGAGGGGGAAGGTAAAAAGTGTAGGATGACCCTGCCGAAGGGCCAATGTGCACCATCCCCAGTTACTTGTCTCACTTTTCAGCCAGCTTTGGGCCAATGTGCACCATCAGTAATTTCTTATGTCCACAAGATGAAGGCATTCACATTGCCCATTTCATCCAACCCCTTAACACTAAGGTTTAGAAGTGCATCCAAAGCCACTGCTTCCTTTGCAATTGCCATAATTTGAATAAGGGAGACGAAATTGTTTAACAATTTGTCCTGACAGATGTTCAAGGCCTTGTTGATTTCTTTCCTACAATTATTCCCTTCTTGGATGAGAGAGCCTTAATTGCTAGATCAATATCAGATGTGGTGGCAATCTTAAGAGGAATGATAGGTCTTGGACACTCTGAGCGAAACTTGTTTTGCTTCATCTTGTCCATAGAAAATGTTATCAAATTGGCTAAAAACTGAGTAACCCACTCCCCTGACCTAGGATAGGAGATTACAGTGCGATTGAAACAGGGCTGCCCTATGACATCCTAGATTCTTCCCTCAAAACCTCCTGCAGTGGCTGGATCATCATTTGAGTTAGAAAATCCCCCTTTAGAATCTCAATCATCACCTTGATGAGACGTGTGGTAAAGTCAGCTCACCCACCTTGGCATCATCCCCAATAATTGGTCTTGCCTGTCTACACAACAGTGAGACCCCTAAGAAACTGATAACCCTGGCCTTCATCTGAGGATGCTCTCTGCTTGAAAACTCCATCATTGAGTTTGAAACCAGTCTAATTTATCTAAAACGCCTTAGCTGGATACTTACATTTTTACTACATTTTACCGCATTTCTCTCATTCCATAAGTGCATATGGGGAAGGTATGAGTGGGCCTCCTCACCATAGAAGGGTGGTAAATGAGATATTAAAAGATGAAGAGGCAGAAATTCAATGGCCAAAAACCTCATTTATTCATTGCATAGCAGCATTCCCCACCAATTAAACCACTTTCTGAAATCAGAGATGGGGCTTCTCCTCTCTATCAGACTACTTATCCATGAAGTAATCAGACCACTCTGTCTCCACACTTACAGAAAATGAAGAAAACTTTAGTCTCCTCAGGCCATTCTTCTTAGCTTCCTCTATTAAGAAACCAAACAAGGCACACATCCAAGAAAAGCCGAAAATATACGACAGACGAGCAGCTTTGGAAACAATTGACAAAATACTTTTAACAGAATAAAAACAAGAAAACCCGGGAAAAACCCCTTTTCTAAGCACTACCTACCTATGGAAAAGCAGCTTCACACTTGTCTCAAGCCTGAATTCTCCCACAACATAGCACACCCTACTGAGATACAGAGAAAATAAAACAACATGCGTGCTTCGTATAAGCACATGGCCATGATGGAATGCATCCTTCCCTGTTGTTGTTCTCTGTGTCGGCTCTGACTGCCACAACAAGCTCAAGCTACCACACAGAGAGAGCTCGACCCAAACCAATAGGTCCAAGAAGCAGATTGCACATGGAAGTAAACAATGCACAAAATTGAAAAAGGGACGAAGGCCATACCCACACATCCAAGGGATGCCACATCATTGAAAAAAATGCGGTGAAATGGATTTCAATCCATTAACAGAGTGAAATCGTATGCCATTATCGCACGATTGCACTCTGTTAATGGATTGAAATAAAAAATATCGAAAAGGACTCCAAGGTGTGCTGAGCTGTGCCGCCTGCTTCTTATGCTTGTATATGAAGGGAGGACATTTGCCTCAGTGATATTGGCAGTCAAGTATATATATATATATATATATATATATATATATATATATATATATATATATATATATATATATATATATATATTGGTATTGAGGAAGGCAGTCGCCAAAACGCGTCTTGTGTGTGTTATTTACCAATAAATTTGGTTGAAATTTCCTTTGCGAGTGCTGTACCTTGTGTACAATGGAGCTGAGATATATATATATATATATATATATATATATATATATATATATATATATATACACATACATACACACACACGCGCGCACACACACCAGACACTCCTTGACTGTCAATATCACCGAGGCAAATGTCCTCCCTTCATATACAAGCATAAGAAGCAGACGGCACAGCTCAGCACACCTCAGAGTCCTTTTTTTCTTGTTTTTCATTACAATTCATTCACAGAGTGCAATCGTGTGATAATGGCCTATGCATTTCGGCCAGAGCCTTCCACTGGGCCATAGAGTTGCATGTATAGAGTGCCTCTTTTAAAGGTACAAGCCCTTATCCCATCACCATTTTAAAAATTAACTAGAATGCTGCTTTACATTCATCTGGTCACACCCGAATATGCTCATGCAGTGGCGCCCTCTCACTTAGAACCAAGCACCCTGCCTTCAGGATTGTTAAGGCCTGCTATAGGGGTGATTTATAGGTTTTAAGTGTAGTGACCCTAAGATATAGTAAACCTATATCTTAAGTAAGTGGTGCATGCACCAACTTACACAGGTTGCAATGGCAGACCTGTAGTTCCATTTTGCATGGCATAATACATGCTTCAGCCCATGGGAGGCCTCTGGGATACCTATGCCCTGGGTACATGGGTACCATATATTAGGGTCTGTGAAGGGTACCCCAGTATCCAATCTGAAGTGTACCCAAGTACATAGCATAACAGTTCAGGGAGAAAGCAGGTAGACTGGGGTCCTGAATAGCAGGATCCCAGTCAGACTAGTCAAAAACAGTATCACATTTAGCAAAAAGTGAAAGTAACCATAAGAAGCAGATCCTACTTTCCTACAGTCGGTCAGTCAGAAAACTTTATTTGCATCGTATTTGGTGCAGAAAGTACCTAAAAAGTTACATCACATTCAATAAGCACAACCGCTTGTTGTGGGACAAACCGATTTAAATTTTTTATCTAAAAACATCATAAAACAAGAATTAAAACCCCATTCCCTTTATCTGAATGGTTCCATAATTCATAAATAAATAATTGAACATCTGAAAAGCATTGAATAACAATCAGGGAGTCCATAAATTAGATAAAAACATTAAGCCTTTTGCTTTGTGCTCAATTGTTCAAGGTTTCTTTAAATGTCACATTCTTACCTAGCCGTGGTACATACTGGGAGGGGGCGGGGGGGGGGGAAATAGCCACTACAGCTGATACAACTTCACAAAATACCTTAGCTTATGATTTTCATGAATTATACATTGCCCGTTACATGGATCTAAAATTCTTTCCCGTGCTTCACCATTCACCAAAAAAAGATGGCCAGTACATAGCACACCAAAGGGGTATCCAGCTGTTGGAAATGTTTCAGAGCCGGTCTATATTGAATAATGTTAGCACTATGCAGATATGGTACTATTATTCTTTTCCTTTTTTGGGAGGAGACTGAGAAAAGAAAAAAAAGTATATGCTGAACTGACAGAGCAGATACTCAGTATACAAGGACATGCAGGCAAATTTTTGTGTGAGTAGGTCTTTACCAGGAATCCCAGCATGACTGGAATGAGATTTAAATGGATCCTAACCAGGATGAAATGATGCTGCAGATTAAGCATAAAAGCCAGATAGGGTTTGTTGGACTTGGCCCTTTTAGGCCGGTTCACCCCTAAACTTTTTGCCTTGTATGTCAGTAGTTTTAAGTCTCTGGGCACTTTAGCACTGTGGGCCAGTGTAAAGTGCGTGCGCGCTGACTGCGTGTGGTGAGATTGTCCTGCCCTCCCATAGGAATGCATGGGGGATATGTGTGTCCATGGTAATTCCTGGTGTGAGAGGAGTGCAGGGGCGAGTTTAGTATGTGCGAACTTCGTGAGAATAAATGCTGCGCAATGGTGTGCGCATATTTATTGTGACTGGTGTAGAAATGCCACTTTTAGAAGTTGGCATTTATGTGTGCTCTGTGTCTGCCTGCCTGATGTGAATTGCATGTCTGGCTTGTGAGTGACAGGGGCTGGGAGGTGTGTGTGGCTCCAGGAGGGGCAGGGTGAGTCAGCGCAGGGCTGAATAGGGAGATCTGCATCTAGATGGGAGGGAGGAGTTGCACCTGGGACCTGAATAGGGCTGTGCCTTCCCTCCACAATGCTGGCTCCACCCCTGTGGTGCGACTGATGTCCCTAGCCTGTCCTGTGAAAGGGAAGAGGAGCTTGAGCAAAACAAAGTGCTCCAAAGCTCCCCCAAACCAGTTGCGTCTGGTTTTCCCCCCAGCCCTGTGCTGGGACACAAAGGAAAATGTTAATATAAATATAGGGGCTGTGACCCCATGAAAATTGTTCAGTTCTGTGGTTGTTCCTGAATCCTGTGGGGCGTGCTGCTGCTGTGGGCCCAGGGGGGGCTGCCATGAGGGCTTGCCTCCCTGGGCCCTGCATTGCCCCTTCATTCTCCCAGGACTTTCAGGCCTTCTTGTTGGCTTTTAGCGCCCTGGAGAGCGCTTTATTTCTTGGAGCTTCCTTAGGAGGAGGGGGAGCGTGTGGGCTGCGCAGCACTGCGCTGCAGCCCTTTCAAAGGGAATCCCCGGTGTAGGGATTCCCCCGTGATGGCGCTTTTATGGAGTCCGAGCGGGTGCCCACCCCACTTTTCAGTGCGCGGGTGCCCACCCCGTGTCTTGGCTTTGATTTAATAGCGGGTGCCCACCCCGCGTTCTACTGAGAAAATCACCGCCGCGGCCCGATCGGCAAAATTGGAAGTCAGGCACTTCTGGACGAGACGTGTGCGGGGCCTCAGAGATGTCCGGCGGTGCCGGGAGAGGAAATCCCGCCCGCCGGAGAAGCTGCCCGGAGCCTCGCAGGCTCCACAGAGAAGTCCTGAGCCCCAGGAGGGGGCCCAGGCGAAGCCGGACAGAGTCCTGCGGCCGGAAGATGGGGAAGCTGGGTACTGGTGGAGAGGACGACGGGAGCCTACCCCACCTCCGAGATGAAGTCCCGGGTGAAGAGGAGCAGAGTCCCCACGCAAGCCCCGGTGAGTAGGGGTTTCACCCGAGTGATGGCGCCTTGTGAGGCACAGTGTTGCTCCCCCCAGGCACTGCGGGTGCCAGCTTTTGTTGGTGCCGGTACGAGGCACCACATACGAGCGGCCCCACCTGGCAGCGGGTCGCTCCAACGTAGGGGCCAATGTTATTGAAAGGCCCAGTGGGGCCCCGAGGGCACAGATGTGCCAGGGCCCCTCCAGTGTCAACCCCAGCTGCCCCGTTCGCAGTGGGCAGCTGCAACGTGGCCATATTTGTTTAGGGCCCCGTGGGGGTCCAGAGGAGCCCGTGCCCCTCCCGTTTGGCCATGTTTTACAGCTGCCCCGCTTGACAGAGGGCAGCTGCAACGAGAGGGGCACAATTGACAAAGAGTCCCAAAGTGGGCTCAGACGGCCCGTGTAGTGCCAGTGCCATCTTTCCAACGTTGGGGGTACAATATAGGAAGGCACAGTCAGTGCCAGTGCCCCACATTTGAGTTTTACAGCTGCGCAGCACTTAGTGCCAGCTGCAGCGTTTAGGCCACAGTTCTTTGGGGGTATTAGTGTACTTTTACGCTAGGAGTAAGATGCACTCCTTGGCCCCTGACTCTCCCAGCTGCCCAGCAAGTAGTGGGCAGCTGCTACGTTTAGGTTTGCGCAGTTGCGCACCCTTGACTTTCGCTGCGTTGGCAGCGCGCCCTGACTCTGTGGACATAGGGCATTTGAGCCCCTTTAGAGATGGCCAGTTGGCCAGGGGGACAGTTAGGTTTATAGGGCGCCAGGCCCTAATCTGATCTATGTGCTGATGTGATTTTGGGTGCTAGGAAATGTAATTCATGTAGTATGATTTACGCACCCTGTATTATACCTCTAATATGGTTTTTACTAGGAGGTTATGTGCTAACGTGATATAGTGGTGCTAGGAAATGTGATTCATGTATTATGATTTACGCACCCTGTTTTATGCCTCTAATGTACTGTCATGATTATGAGGTTTTGCATAATGTGTTTATGCTTGTGATTTTATTATTACCTAATGCGTTTAGGTTGTGAGTTATTCTCTACTGTGCTTTACGCCCCTAATGTGAGTTATACTTAGGAGGTTAGGGTCTAATGTGTTTAGACTTATGAGAGGATTGCATAATGTATTTATGTTGGTGAGGTTGGCGCAGAATGTAATTCGCGCCTAATGTGATGCTGTGCATAATGTGGTTTATGTTACAGGCTGATGCTAAGTACAGTGGTTACCAGTGATTACTGGTTGTACGTTTATGATGTGTTCTACATTTATTATAAGTGCTACATATACTAAGTTCGCTTAGTGCTGGTTCTGACAGTGGTCCAGTTGGCCCTGTCAGGTGTAAATAATCCCTTGTAAATATGACCCCGTGCCAGGTGGCACGATGTATATTATGTGAGTACTATTCTAATGTGTTTTATGATAATACAAAGGCTATTTTTATATATAACCTTGTGTGGAGTTCCTTTTTGTGGTGTGCCTAGTATGTTGTTGCTGTGGGTGTGTTGCGCAAACGCTTTACACATTGCCTCCGGGATAAGCCTGACTGCTCGTGCCAAGCTACCAAGGGGGTGAGCAGGGGTTATCTTTGGCGTGTAACTCCCTTGCCCTGACTAGAGTGGTGGTCTCTGCCTGGCTTTGGCGCAAGCCTTAGTCAACCAGAGATCCCATTTCTAACAGGGTTGGACATCTGATTTTGCTGAGGGAGATGGGGGGTATAAACTAACACTGCTTTTATTTTTGTTTTCCTCCCATATCGTGCCGCTGCATCTTCCAAGAAGATCTGCTTCAACTTGGCCTTGGGAAACATAATACACTCTGCGGGGAGTCAAATAGTTCTCTCAGGCCCAATTTTGCCAGTGTGGAACCCACATACCTCAACCAGGGGATCTTTTGAGCAATGTCCAAGAGTCGTTAATTTTAGGACATAAAGACCTGTTATCTGCCAGACTAAAAACACAACATTTTTAAACAATCTTTCATTTGCATTATACACCACCTAAACTACATAAATGGGGAGGCCGCTCTAGCTCTGAGTGTCCAAGCTATGGTAATACTGGGGCAGACAATATATGTTTACGACATGCACCGGGTTCATGCTATTCTGGACAAACATCGTGGAATTTTTATCCTCTATTACAGGCACACGAATAAGGTTGATCCACCTGTTAGTATTACTAGGTTTGGCTATTCAGACTGCCTCAAACCCGACTTTACGCTATCCATGGTGTGTTTCAATGGTCATCGCTAGAAACTTCATAGCTAGGGAATGGGTACACCCAGATCTTTCTTTTCTTATCAATGAGGGCACAATAAGGCAGAAAGGCTAAGATGCTGGGTCTTAAATTTGAAATCTCGTCTCAAAGTGGGTAGCAAATACAAAGGCAGATGACTCAAGCTAATCCCTATTAAAAGAAGCGCCATAGTGGTTATACTATGTAAGTTTAACAATAATGGTGTTCTGTACTTTTGGATGAATTTGAAGAATTGCCCTAAAGCAAGACATCTTTCTTTTCTTTTGTTCAAAATGGTGTAATCAATGACAAATGCTTTGGTTGGCTATGGTGCATTAATTCATATGACTCCTCCGGGCAGAAAAAGATAAACAAAAAAAATGTCCTTCTGGAAAACATCCCTACCACTTCCATGGTGGCGGAGGGTCAGATTCTGTTCGTGAATGCCCACAAATATGTTTGTAGCTATTGACAAACTTACAAAGCAAATCTTGTAACGCCCTCTTCCCACCACTTGAGTGGAATAAACTGCTGTACATTCTTCTGCACTTGTGGTAGAGAAATGCAGAGTAGTAAACTCATTTACGACTGCTGCAAATCATTTTGTCACTTCTTGTCATGGGTTAATAAGGTGTTGAAATTAAAATTACCAAAACATCAATTCTTGTCTTAGGCCATTGATGTAAATAAAAAAATAAAGATTTAGTGAGAGAAATGTTAATTTCTTGTCTTTTGACAAGCTATGTAGTTTTCAGGTGTGACTGCAAAGGAAACCGTGCCACAATTGCAAACTCGTGACAAAAAACAGGGTCGGTGGGGGGACGGGCTGGGGGACGAGAAAGAATAATAAAGAATGTAAATCAAAGGCTATCAATGGTTGTAACATCAAATTTGGAAGTGATCGAAACAACATTTCTCTCTTCAACGTATGCTCAATATGTATCGCAGACACAAAATGTTTAATGTCAGGTTGTCAACACCAAAGTGAACGAAACTGTGAACTGTTTGTGTTGTTCTCACTAAACGCAAATATTATTATGTCCCTGGTGCATTGTTTGGAAACGGCTATGTTAGTAGGCTGAACGTGTATAAGCATACTTAGGCCTGTCAACATAAACTGAGAACAACAAGAAATTGTTCCTAAAATAACCGATGTCTAACCAAGACTTGACTCGATGCAACCTCAATGTAAAGACGATCGTGTCGGCAGTACCGAATCAACTGAATCATTTTTTCACTCAATTTTCACCGTTTGTATGGTCTGTGATAGCAGAGATTGGCTAAAACAGATATCCCTGCACGGAATGCTGTACGCCCAAGCAATCTGAAAATGACTGATTGAATATGTGTTTCTAGGAAGACATGCTGTATTATTTCTCCAGTCCACGGCATTTTGTCACTTATGAACTAGTAAACATGTTCCTGTCAGCTACAATTTATTATACTATGTAATCTATTGCAAAACTTGTACTTGCCATTCGATAAAAGCCAACATATATCTGAAAACAAGCAGAAATAATAGCCCTTCCCTTTTCTGGTCATTTATTCACACTTGTAGCAGTAATGCATGAGACTAGC